>CM042010.1:9091702-9166702 GCA_023525715.1 Cichorium intybus
CAACATCAAAATAGAGATCAACTGAAAGATATTGAAGTTTACCAATGAAGTGTCAAACGTTTGGTCTGAATTGAGCTTTGGTCGGAAGATATTGCGGTCTCATCTTCTTCTATTGCTGATGCATTCGCTCCTATGACCGTAGCCCAAGCTACTATTCTCACGGTGAACTGCAGTCCGTAGAAGATACTGATGATGGGCTTCTCTAGATTCGACTCTTCAATCCAGATAAGGCTTTCTCTTTGTCACAAACTTACTTCTATTGTCTATATTGGAAGCCTCATTTGCATGCCTATCTGAGGGCATATTTGTTGATCCAAATAAGGTGAATCTATATGGTCAACCCTTATGAAGAGTCAAGTAGATATGATCCAAAAAATTATTGGGGGTATCTCCACCTCTAAAACTAAAGAAAACACCATGCTACCATGATTGAGAAGAAAATGATGGGTGGAAAAAGGAGAAGATGGTGATGAATATGTCGTTGATTGGTTAATTCATTGAGTTAGAATGTATGTAGTTTGACAACCTCAATGAAATGAATATATAAATACATATGACTTACAAAATAAAATGTTCTAATTTTAAAAATAAATGAAAGTACAATGTTATATATATGCAGATTTCTGAATCTAAAAATCACTTAATAAGAAAAAAAGTTAAAGTACAAGATTGCAATAAAAGAAAATAAAATAATATACAAATAAACAAACAAAGTATGTTTTTATTAAACCACCACTTTTAGTCACCTCTCATTTCTATAATAATTTCTAGAAGTATTCATTTTTAGGCACTCCACTTCTTACCACCTCTCAATTCTAGAGATCAAAAATTGGTGTAACGTTTAGAAGCAATATAAATAACAAAATATACAAAATTGAGTGCAAGGATCACAATTGGCTATATATAAAAATTCTTCATAAATTTTTTTATTATAACATATACTGTTTTTGGCCGAATCTTCTTCCATAATGGTACGGCACAATAGTATTATTGGGGCAGATACACAAATCACTTTAAATAGAAGAAGTCGGGTAGGCGGATTGGTCCGAGTGAAGAAAAAAGCAGAAAAAATGAAACTGGTAATCTTTTCTGGAGATATCCATTTTCCTGGGAACGTCTAATTAGGCGTTGGGTCGATGCCCGAGTGGTTAATGGGGACGGACTGTAAATTCGTTGACAATATGTCTACGCTGGTTCAAATCCAGCTCGGCCCAACAATTTGCCAATCGACTATCAGATGGTAGAACCCTCTTGTTCTTAAGAAATACCTGATAAGATGACTATTGTCATTACTTCCTATTACCGCGTTGCACTTTGATAAATCTATTCATTTATAGCAATATCCTCTAAATACAAAACAATTATTTACTTCAATTTTTCTATTAAGACCTTATATTTTGAAATATATATATACTTAATTATAGTTATATCTATATATAAACCAAGTACATCATTGTACTATCGAAATATTTTTTCGTAAGACAATATACTCAAAATCTAACTAATTACAATGATAAAGTTGTTTTGAATTTCAGCGACACTCCTATATAATACGTTAGATTTTTCAAAGTATAATACTTAATATGAAGAAGTGAAAATAGTATGCTATTTTTTTGCAATTTACGTTTAAACAATCTCTAGTAGTATTAATTTTTAACTGCTATTAATCACCTTTCAATTCTAGAAATTAATAGAAAAATGGTGTCAAAATTCATGGTAAGGCAAAATATTTCATTATATATATATATATATATATATTCCATTTCAAGAAGGAACCAAAGTTTTCCTAGGAACCTAGGAACCAATTCTGATTGGTTGAAACATAAAAGGGTATGATGGTCATTTAACAAATCACATTTAATTCTGAATTTTTTATTTTTGGCAACAACCATAACTATCTCCTAAAATTAAGGATACTAAAAATCAAATTTTTGAATTTGAAAAGAAGAAAATTTCAAAATATTTTCGAAATATTAAAAAAAATCAAAATTTTAATTTTTTTAAAAAAAACTAGATTTTGGATTTGTTTTTTATAAAATATGATATGGCAATTTTTAACAGAATGCATATATGCATATTTAAGAGAATGCATATATGCATTATATTCAAAGATGCATATGTACATATTTGTGATATGGCTGTTTTTAACAGAATGCATATATGCATTAGATCCAAATATGCATATGTGCACATTCGATACTTTTTCATAAAAAACACACAAAATATTCATATTTCATAATGTTGGGATAAAATTAACAAAAATATTCGAACACGAAGCATAAACACGACCATTTTATTAAAAAACAACATAAAAATAACATACATTCATTTTAGCCTATATAACCCTAAACTAAAAAACAAAGCAATACAACAAAAAATCAAAAATATCTTCATTTGTTCATCCTTAATTGTCATGTAGTCTTCGGTTCATCTTCACTTCTTCGAATTACTCGGCAAAGTCTTCAAAATCTACAAAAATTTTAGTACAAATGCATACATATATGCACAAAAGCATATGCATATATGCACATATGCACATACATATATGCACATATGCACATATATGTATATGAACAAATGCACATATACACGTGCGTATATGCACATATACACGTGCGTATATGCACATCCGCACATACGTATACACACATAATAACATACGTATATGTACATATACACATACATGTACAAATAATCACATACGTATATCTGCATATGTGCATACGTATATTCACATACATATTTAATAAAAATGCATACATATATGCACAAATGCATATACATATATGCAGATATGCACATACATATATATGCAAATATGCACATATACATATATGAACAAATGCACGTATACACATACGTATATGCACATACGCACATAAGTATACACGCATAATCACATACGTATATGTACATATGCATATACAGATACAAAAAATCACATACGTATATCGGCTGAATCAATATGCACAAGTAAAATTGACATTCAATTTCTACTAACCTGTTTTTTCCGAATATCGGCTGAATTGAGAAGAAAAGAACTGATTAAAAGTAAAAGATCCTCGGTTTCTTCAAACTCTGCTATTGGTGTTGGTGTCCTCATTGACGGGATGGTGGATGACGAACCATTTGACAATCCTTCTGGTGGTTCCATTGCAGACGTCCCGTCTCCGGTTGTTATTGAAACATGAAAAATTCTAAATCATGAAACAAAGTACCAGGTACCATAACACCTTATTTTGGATAAGAACATCATGCATACATACATACATGACATAAATTAAATGAACATGAGTAATCAAATCCGTGAATCAGAAACAAAAATGATGATACAAGTTCCAATAGACAAACCTGCAAATTGATGGTCGTACTGATGGTGGGGCATCGTTGGGGTATTGTAGGTGGAGCAATTGTAGGTGAGATCAATGTTACTTGTTGCTCAGTCAATAGGTTTAACAGTGGTTTGGGGGTAGCAGGAGGTTGCCCCAATCGCCATGTCTTCACTGGAAAACCCTTGATGATGCGGCACTGGAAAACCCTTGCCGGGGAGGGCACACACGGCTGGAACAAAAGGCAACCCGCACCACCCCTTTCACGGTGGTTCTAGGACAGCAAGGCGATGGTTAATTCGGCTGCCAAGGGCTGCCGGCAATAGCATCGGTTTTACCGGGGAGGGCACACACGGCTGGAACAAAAGACAACCCGCACCACCCCTTTCACGGTGGTTCTAGGACAGCAAGGCGATGGTTAATTTGGCCGCCAAGGGCTGCCGGCAATAGCAGCGGTGGCGGGTCAGCAAGGGACGAAGAAACAGAGAAAAATGAAGACGGAAAAAGCTTTACCGGCAACCGACTGCCTCCTTCTTCTCCGGCCGGTCAAACTCGTTCACCGGCAACCGACTGCCTCCGTGGATCTCTCTCTGTGACCCACAATCTCTCTTGTGGAAATCAATACATCGTTGCAGATATGCTTCCTTCTCAAGAACCCTAAAATCGAGTAGTTAAGAAGTAGAGAAAACTTTAAATTGACGGTAAAAATTGGATTTGCTATATTCTAGGGTTTGGGAGTCGACTTGAGAGAGGGAGGAGGACGAGGTGACAGAAAGAGAGATCGAGAGAGTGAAGAGAGAGAGAGAGAGAGAGAGAGAGAGAGAGAGAGAGAGAAGACGTTTCACATAATTTAGGTTGTTTCCTATTTTGTGGGATCTGATTCATATTTCTATACCTATTTTACCCTTGATTACTTTTAAAAAAAATCAAATATATCATTAAAAAATAGTAATTACAAAACTGCCATATATCATCTTGGCCTTCCATTTTTTTGATCTAGTGGCTAAGATTTGGTTCCTAGGTTCCTAGGAAAATAATGGTTCCCATTTGATATTTACTCTCTCTCTCTCTCTCTCTATATATATATATATATATATATATATATATATATATATATATATATATATATATATATATATATATATATATATATATATATATATATATATATATATATATATATATATATATATGATCAACTAAGAACCCTTTTTTTGTTAGAACCGAGGAACTTTTTGATTGAATTTTTTTTCAAAAAAAATGACTTAATACACTAATTCGCTTATATTTAAGACCATTTGTCAAAACAAATTTGAAAAAAAAAATATGCATATACGCAATGTGCACATATGCACAAAAGGTGAACATATAATCCGTTTATTTGAGATCCGATTATACATAGGGATAATTAAGTAATTTGCTTTGAGTATTAATTATGTAAAGGTTATCAGATCCAATAAGTTTAGTAAACGTATTCTTGTGATATTTTACTTGGTCAAATCATTTTTGTAAGTATATTTATTCATTCTATTGTTCTGTTTCTGCTTCCAGATCAAACGTTTTTATTTATTTTTAGTTTGTTCTTCTTGGTGATGTCTCAGTCGATCAAAAATTCTGCAAATGCTGATCAACGAATCAATGTTCAGCAACCGAGGTTTCAGCGTCATCCTCCTCGTAAATGTGTTGCATGTGGCGAGTTGGGATATCACGATTCTCGTAATTGTCCCAAGAAGAAGAACATTCCTCGAGAGAACAACAAGGGTATTAGAAGAAATGAATGATTTTATGAAGTTTTTATTCTTAGTCTTAATTGGTTTTTAATTAGTAGATGTTGTTATCGAATTATAGTAATGAAGCGTGGTTTTTATGTAATTTGTGTTTGTTTTCTACATTGAATAAGTGAGGTTTTATTTCAGTATAACTTATATCATTATTGTATTTTCTTTTTAGATGGTGTTTAATACAATAATCCTTATCTCAAAAGTTCTCAAGCTTATGAAAATGTTTATCAAGAACAGATTGATGATTTAGATGGTAGTTGAATCATGTTCATGCTTCATCTTCTACTAATGTATCAGTTCCTAATACCTAATATGAAGATGTGTTTTCATATGATCACAACATCCCAATCGAATGTGGTAAACTCATATTCCTGTTATCTTTATATTTACTTCTGAAGTTTTGTAATTTTACACTTGTCTTATGACATAAGGTGGTTCGAACGTGAATGAGTCGGTTTCTAGCAATGAATTTTCTTCGCCTGGTGGTACTGTTTATTGGATGCCAAATGTTCCTGATCACATTAGGCCTATTACTGGTTCTACATTTCTTTCTTATTATCATGTCAAATCAATCTATTATTTTTATGACGTCGATAGTGGTTTTGATGTGAGGAAAGCCACTGTTAAAAAGGAAAAATGGTCATGTTATTAGGAGATATTTTGTGTGTAATCGTCAAGGTGTTCCTAACATCTCTGAAGTTGACACATTGGATGCAAAAGGTCCATTGAAAAAGAATTGAAATTTGATTATATCAAAATGTGAAGCAGGTATAAAGTATGCACTTATTCCAGGATCCACTGAGTTTATTGTATATGAAGTAGAGGAGAAGCATAATCATCTGTTGTGTACGAAGAAGAACATACATTTGTCAAAAACTAAAAGGAAATTGGACATGTATCAAAAGTATTTTATATTTAAGATGAGAAGCCAAAATGTTGGTCCTACTCATAGGCTTCTTTGTGCACTTACTGGAGGTTATACATATCGAGGTGGTAACGTTGAGGATTTTAAGAACTTTTCACGTGATTTGAATTGCCACTTAGGAGAATCTGATGCTTAGTATTTTGTTAACAAGTTGAAAGATCGAATGAATCATGCCCTCAACTTCTCATTTCAATATAAGACTGTAGACAATAAGCTTGATTGTTTGTTTTGGGCTGATGGAACTGTCAATGTACATTACAAAGAATTTGGTGATGTTATCTCATTCGATGCGACATTCAGAACCAACATGTATTTGTTTTATATGTTATATATTTTTATTATGTGTCTTTATACGTTCTCTATAAGTTATTGTTGTAATTTTTAGGTATAACATGGTTTTTGTTCCATTTACTTGTATTGGCAACCACAAGAGATGTGTGTCATTTGGTGCTGGTCTGATCAGTCACGAAAACATAGAATCATATGTATAGCTGTTAGAATCTTTTCTTAAAGCGTTCAAGAAGCAACTTATATTAGTTCTATTTGATCATGATCCGACCATGAAGAGAGCTGTTGAACAAGTCTTTGATAAGGCTAATCATTGTTTATGTATGTGGCATATCACATCTAAACTTCAACAGAAGGTATTACATTTTAGTTTTATTTTATTTTCCATGTTCTTATATGAGATGTTTACTACAATTTTTGTGTGTGTGTGTGTGTGTGTATATATATATATATATATATATATATATATATATATATATATATATATATATATATATATATATATATATATATATATATATATATATATATATATATATATATATATATATGTGTGTGTGTGTGTGTGTGTGATTTTGTTTATTACTTTTAAGTGTGTTGGGACATGTTTACTTTAAGAGATCAATCGATTCCAGCTTACTTTAAGCATGTTCCAATGTCCGGGTTGATGCGTACAACATCTCGTTCCAAGGCTTCGAATGCTTCATTTCAAACTAATACAAAATCTAATATGTCATTGGTAAATTTTATGGTTGTATTTGAGTCATCTATGGAGAAACAAAGACACTAGCAAAGTATTTTTGGATTTTAAAGACGACGATACATATCCAAGAACTCCATCTTTATTGATTATTGAGGTACATGCATCTAAGGTGTACAATCGTAGGATATTCATTGATGTTCAAAGAGAAATCAAGGAATATGTTGTGTCTTGCTTTCAAATAAGCAAATCTACTTTGAAAGGGACCGACACATTCATTGTAATGGAGGAAAAGGACTATTGCCCATTTGAGAAGAAAGAAAAAAAAATTGATGATGAAGAGAACATCGATGATTATGATGTATCATTGAGTGATAAGGATTTTAAGGTACCATATAATTTGCTTGCTTATGTTATGTTCTTTATATTCGTGAAAGTCTTATATATTATTTGTCTTCATTTTTTGTTTGTCTTGTTGTAGGTGTTGTATAATAAAGATGGCCAAGATTTCAAATGTAAATGCATGTTATTTGAACAAAATGGAATACTTTGCGGACACATTTTTTTTTATTCAAATTCTTCAAGGTTAATGAGATACCTCATAAGTATATTCTTAGAAGATGCAAGCGCGGTATTATTCCTATTGATATGCTGAGGAAGACGTTTCGTTTTTCTGAAATGGATGAGGGGATTGATACACTTACAATGTTCTTGAGCATTTTCAATAGTAAAGTTTTTAATATTTATTGTGTGAACTTTTTAATTATTAGTGATTTAATTATTTTTGCATCAATATTAGATGATTCAAGGTAGTGTTATATTAACTCGATGATACATATTGGATTGTTTTCAATAAGTTTAGTAAACCTTATTGTAATATTGTTATTTTTATTAATGTTGTTATTATAATATAGGTTGGTTTCTGTATGAAGTGTTTTATGACTTTTTTGAGGATTCTTAGTAGCAACATATTGAATATTATTGTGTGTCCTATTTATTCGTTAATGATGTAATTTAGTTTACATAAACATTTTTTTATTCATGTCAGTGTCATATTAACCATTATGATAGATAACGGATTGTGTCCAATAAGTTATACTTAAGCTTGTTTCGTTCTAAACTAATTAATAAATACACCTCTCTTTACCCTTAGAGCTTATAATTGTAGTTATCACATTGTGCACATGTTATATCTTCCATTTTTTGCATTAACAAAGTCCATATTGTTTATAAAGCATAAATCCAGTCTAGTCATCAAATTTTGCACATGTTTTATCTTCCACCATTTGCATTAAGAAAGTCCATATTGTTTATAAAGCAGAAATCGGAAAATATGTTATCCAACATCATTCATAAAACTATTATATTATATTTCAACATATATCAAAAAAACAAAGAAGAACCCATGTAATAACATAACAAAGAAACAAAAAGATCCAACCCCAAACCACATGACTCCTACTATAAACATCAAACTAATTATCTAAAAGGATGGACCGTTTTTCATTGATCTTCTCCTCCAATAGCTTTATTAGATCGTCAAGAGAGTTTAGGATATGGTAGTTTTTTGCTGTGACCTTGTTCAGCATTTGCTTGTCCATAAGAGTAGCAATGGTTGGGGGCTTCATCAACATCTGCTCAAGAATTTCTTCTTGATTGTCAATTTCTGCAGCAATGACCTACATTGTATTTTCGGCCCAAACAACCTTATTGCGGTATTGTCTGAGCTCCTCTTGAATTTCTTGTTTTGAAATCTTGAATGTGATGACTTCAACTAATGATGATGAATCCATTGTTTGATTTTCAAGAGATTGTGACTGTATTTGGTATATGGTATATTGAAACTGTTTGCGTATTATCATATATATAAGCGGATTGGTGTCTATAATAAATGTATACAGATGAAATTCATAGGGTTTTACACTATCTTTTCGTATCCTGTAGTTAAGTTTACTTATTTCATAATTACAGTAGATAATTCAATATTTTGTTACCTCACAAACATTAAATGCAAAAACACCTTCCGATATTCTTAGCCGTATTTTCCTTAGGGCTATCATGATCAGGATTTGTATGAAAATTTTCCAGATAGTTTCAATATTTAAAGCTTGTTTGAAAATATGACTTAGATATTTATTGTTCTGAAATTTAATACTAATTAAATAATCGACCATCTCTCTTCCTGACTGTTATTATAAATGTTAGTTTCTATATGTTGTATTTCTTCTTATCTACAAAGCCTTACACCTTGTGAAACGAAACCCCTAAATATTTATCTCTTTAAGAGTTTAGCGTAGTCGATGGATTCTAACATGCAGAACGTCGTGAAAGATGTATCTTCATATGCAAAAACGATCATCAAGATCAAAACCGATACGGTTTTTGATATAATGCTGGAGTTGATTATGCTTCAATGCCACATTAAAGCAAGGAAGAGGTATAAATCTGCCCTCTCAAAGAATGAAGCATACAAAGTTCTTTGCTTTCCAAGTAATTACTACTCATCTCTCTTTAAAAGCATCGACAATGAAGTTGCCTTTTGTCAAGATATTCAGCAACTAATGAAGAATATATGAACCCTCTTTGAAGATCAGGTTAAAACCTTAGAGGAATTTATTAAGAAATAAAGTGGATATCTTAGTTTTACGTATATATAATGTTCATGTTTTTATGTTTTCGGAATATATGTTACGTTTTTTTGGTGTAATGCAACATATGTTGAATTATATTACTTGGTTTTGTTGAATGTTGATTATGTTGAATGTTTCCAACATAAATATAAACAGTTAAGTATCAAATGTCTTCATTTAAACTAATCTTCTTTCTAATGAGATAAGAGTGTCAACATGTGCAAGATAAATGTCTTTTGTTATAATTAATATTCAAATAAAAGACCATACTACGAATAACTGTTTTTAAAAAATTGTTTCCAAATAAATACCAAACACTAATATGTTTATGAAAAACTAGACTAAAATGTTTAAGAAATCAAATACTCGAACAAATCATATTCTCTCATTCACCAATTGTTTCAGCATGTCTTCCACTCTCTTCTTCTTCTTCTCTTCCTTGCTTAGTTGTCCAAATGCAACCATTGCACAATACACATCACTTCTCTTTTCATTAAGATTAGACACAAGTAACTTTGTAAGAAACTTGTATCTTAAACGATTGAGAAGTATTGATGGCTGGTTTCCTTCTTCTTACAAACCACAGCTATAACCTTTATGTGTCTCCCACATATATGATTCCATGAATCTCATTAGCATTACCCTTGAATGCCTCGTGTATGCTTCTGTTTGAAATTTGAGTGAGAACATTTCCGGTTTTTTCTTCCTCATTACGGTTTCTTTGGCATGATTAGTTGTTGCTAGTTAATTGCAGAAAAAGGAATTTTGCATAATGTTGAATAAATATATATTCATTACTTGAAAATAGTGTCCTTGCACACTCAATGTTGAACATCGCGTATCCTTCTTCATCTTCCCATATAATTGATCTACCAAGTAAGTAAAAAACACAATGTCGTTATCATTTGAATTTATATATGCTAATTTTAAAAGATCCATATTGCAATATCTTACTGTTGGTTCAACATGGTACCCAATATGGTTTGGGTCACCATTTGGTCATCAGTGGAGACCCTTTCATTTATGTCACATTTTCTTTCTACATATGGTGAACAAAACTATCTCCCAATCTTCACCGTCCTTTTTGGTAGAGCTTCATTCTCGATGGTTACCGGTTGTTTATTTTGGTTTTGTTCCTGTACTTCTTCACATCTTTGAATTTTCCCATCTCCAAAATCTATTGCTATAGGTTTTGGATTTTCAAAGCTTCCACTTGAACCGCCTGCTACATCACTACTCCATCTCTTTTGTTTCTGCAATGTTGTTTCTACTTGGACATATTCTGGTATAAAATTAGGTGACCATGTCAAATATGTATTGTCATTTAGGATATTGTTTCCTTTTCCTTACTTTTTATCCGGTGTTTTGTAACTATCTATTGGTTGTTGTTCCACCCGGTTTGGAACATCTTTCTTAGCATTATCAGTCTTCAAAACCCCAATCTTGAAAGATTCTTTTAATCTTGTAAATTCAGTTGTAAAAAACATGGACTCTAATGTTGATAACCAATGCATCATCCTTTCATTTCCCGGATACCTTACCAATCCTTCTAGAATGGCATCCTTCATTTCCTTTTTATGCTCTTCAATAACTTTGAACCCATAGCTTAACACCTTATCAAACTTCTATATATTTTAATAAAATACCATGAGTTAGTTTTCATCATTCTTTAAACTAAACAATATCAAGAATTAATTATTCAACTTATTCAATCAATCAATTACCTCAAGGCTTCCAAGTCTGTATTGTATGGAATATGGATCCAACTTCTCATCCCTCAATGTTAGTTTACCAAAACATCCATGGTTTGTTTCATATTCTTCTAAGACCCTTAGGTGTTATGAGTCTAGTTTAACATCCTCACAAATGCTTGTGTCTACATAAACCATATGCGAATATAAACATGTAAACCGTTTATAATTAGTTATAATACAATTATAATAATCATATTGTGAACATATCAACAGAAGTGCAATTGGACCGGTATAGTAGCAATTTTTGTCTAAAGGCCTCCACTTTAGCCTTGTCTTTTGTAGACACTCTAAGATGAATCCACACCAATCTATGCTTCTCCAATCTTTCACTGTTATTAATTTTCTAACAAAAGATATGTTAGAGGAACCACTCATATCTTGTTCTCCGAAGATGTTTATGAACAAAGATATGAAATTTAACTTGAAGAAACTGTCTACCATGTTTGTTTTCTTAATCTTTTTTAGATAGGTCTCTAAATTGAACATTTCATGGATGTATTGTTTTTTCCAAGCAACATATTCATCGTTGTTGATTGGAAAATCTTCTACATTGCTCAGTTGTATACCTCAAATGGGTAGCCCTAATATGTTATAGATTGTACTTCTGTTGATTTTAATGGTACTATTCTCCAGGTTGATTGTAAAACTTTATGCTTCAAACTTTGATATTAAATAGCATCCTAATTGTGAAGGTAATGTTGTAAGGTGCAATTCCAACAAGCTGCCAAACCCATATTCTCTAAGCATCATTCTTTGATCAGACTATAAAGATTTGATTTCATTGAACATTGAGTTTGGAGACATTCTTGTACTGATTTTGAAATGTTCAGCTGCTGTTTCTGCACCATCAGAATGTTTTTTTGTGGTTTTTGAAATTTTTTTGTCATTTTGTAATTGTATGGAATTCATGTCATCTTCTGTTTTGCTAGATTCAATACAAACATCAGCTTGTAAATGCTGTAATTGCGGATAATAAATTTCGTAACTTTCCTGATGTATTATTGGAAATTATAATACTACAATACGCTATTTTGAATTAATTATCGGGTAAATGCTGTAATTGTGGATAATAGACTGTAGTAGCGTAAAATTTGATAAATCATACAAATATTATTTTGGTATAAGTAATATTCAACACGATATATTTTCGTGTTTACGAATCCGTAGACGTATAGAACGTTCAAAACGGAGCTCGTATGCAAAATATACGAGTATTATAAGAAAAGAAGCCAATGTTATATTGGTTTTCTTTAATTACAGAAACCATTTAGATCCGTTAAGGCACTTGCACACCTCAGATGGAATTTCTATGACCGTTTTTAAACTCAGACTATGGTCTATTATTTGATTTCATACTCGAAATATTTTTAGTAAAAATATTTATAAAAGTCGAAAAATCGGACGTTACGGATAAAACGAACACAAATATTTAAATGCGATTTTCCCGGAGATTTATAACTCGAAAAATAAATCCGTTTGGGTTTCTGGAATCGACATACCCAGCTCGAAAATTCTCCACTCTCGAAAAAAATATTTGACGTCGGGATTTTGGGACGCGAATTTAGGAAGTTTGGGAGGACTTTTAGGGCAAGACCTGCACCTACATGAGAGGGTAATCATCTATTGTGCCCCCTTCCCTTGCCCACGCCTCCATGCACCTCCCATCACCACCATCACCCTAGAAAGCTACAAGTATGGCTCCAAATTTATAATAAACAAATCAAGAGGCAATACCTTCAAAATCCTATAAATAAGATGCATCATTCCATTTCCTCTTGACTAGATCTCCCTCTCCCTCTCTTTTCTCTCTTGTGATCGGCCCAAAAACACCCCCACACCACCGTCGGCCACTGCTCCACCGCCGCCGCCCACCGTTCCACCGCTGCTCCACCATCGACGGTCACCATTTGCCGCTTAAAACCTTATTGTTTTGGAGTATTAGTTCAAGCCCAAACCCAAGTCGAAACTCGTTGGTGTTAGTTCACGGTGCTTCTCAAACGCGATCATTCCCAACTTTAATCCGAATTTACGCTTCAAGGGTGAGTTCATACCCCTCATTTTCTCTTCTTTTTACATGTTTTAGGGGGAGAATACAAGCTTACTAAAATGCATGTTTTGATCTTGCAAATACAATATGCTATGATTATTTGGTTATTTTTTTTATAAAAGTGCACAATTTGTTCATGGCAAACACTTGGAGAACTTTTTACTCAACAATGGTCATAAAAAGTTCTTGTAAAAAGTTTATATAACAAAAATTGTTTATTTTACAAACTTGTTATTAGTTGCATGAAAAATGACCATTGTCAAGTAATTGCCATCACTTTTATAAAATGACCAAAACTTGTAACTTGCCATCACTTGTAACATCCTTAAATTGGGGCAAAAAGTTTAGGAATTAGAATAAGATTAAATTTAAATAACTATAATAATTAATAAAAAAATAAAATGAGAAGTTTCAATTTAGAAGAAATATTTTGGTCTAGAGTAAATAAATGTGGGTAAAAATGGAATTTACCATGAAAAGTTCTAAAAGGGGGACTCTTATGCAAAGCTAAAACTTAAAGTAGTGGTGGGGAGGGGTCTTATAGCAACTATGAAAGAGTTAGTGGTGCTGGAGGGACTTGATTGCAAAACTTGAGGTTTAAGTTGGGGAAAAACCCCACACTCTCTTCATTTCATGATTTTGAAAGAAGAGAGAGAGCTAGAGGCGATTTCAAGGTGGATTCAAAGGGAGAAGCTCATTTCCAGCAAGATCTTAGTGAATTGCACCAACCTCTTGAAGATCTAAGGTAATAAATCTAATCTCCATGTTGGAAACTCACTATTTTGGGTAAATCATGTTCAAATTCGAGTTTCATAGTTGGGGGAGATGAGTTCTATGATCCCAAAGGTGTATCTTAGGAATTCTAGTAATTATCTCTCCACAATTTGTTTGTCTTATGCTTAGAGAAACATTAAGGATGCTTGTTGATTCACATGAACCCTAATTTTTGGGGAAAACCCATCTATGGGTGAATCCTTGAGGTTTGAGTCAATTTTATCCTTCAATGTGTTTCTATGAAGAGCTTAAGTGATTCCTAATGATTCCAAGTCATTGGAAGAAGGAATTCCCTTAGTTGTGGGTCAATGGATGGAATGGAATTGAGTATTCCATGATCTAAGCTTATTAAGTGAAGTTGTAATCATAACATGGATTTGATTCATTTGAAATGATATTGGATGGTTGGATTGAGTCTAATAAGGTATAACTTGGGTTAGAATAATGTCCTTTGAATGCCCATGAGTTTGGTAAAGTGTTGGAACTTGAATTGGGTCAAAAGGGGTGAAAAGGACCAAAAATCGGAGTTACAGTACACAGAACATGGCCCGTGTCAGGAGGAACACGGCCCATGTCAGCATGTCTGAGACCTTCTGGTTGGTTAACACGACCCGTGTTATACCTAACACGGCGCGTGTCAGGATCTGTCCAATTTTGGGTACTTTTTGAGTTTGAGCTTCGCAGGTTGGGCCTTGGGTTCTAAGGCTTAAGCCCGTTTCTAGACAATGTTTAACTAAGATTTTACTCCTATGTGGTGAAGTTTAATTAGTATTAGAACCATTAGTAATGATGGAAATTATCTCTTGTAGGAGTGGAGTAATTGAGGTGGAAGCAAGGAAGTAGCATCCTTCTTTGAGGTTTAAGGAAGGTGAGTTATCGGGAGTACACATCCCTCTTCTAACTCTTGTGTGTTTTATATATTATTATCATGCATACTTCATATGTGCTAATTGTTGCATAAATCCTATGTGTGCATGGTATTAAAAGAGTCGTTTCAAAGATGTT
Source organism: Cichorium intybus (assembly GCA_023525715.1). Classification (NCBI taxonomy): domain Eukaryota; kingdom Viridiplantae; phylum Streptophyta; class Magnoliopsida; order Asterales; family Asteraceae; genus Cichorium; species Cichorium intybus. The sequence continues at coordinate 9,106,936 of CM042010.1, forward strand.
TTCCAATAAAAGTATTGATGTAGTTTTGAAAGATGTTTTGAGCATTTCTTTGTGCATTACATTGCATATAGGATGGGATGAAAGTGAGACTCCTAAAGATGACTTATGATGTTTTGGGCTTGATAGCCACCTTATGATGTTATACCCATGTAGAGGGCCTTTGGGCTGGATAGCCACCCTCAATGATGTCTTGGGATTGTTTCCGCCAATAGGAAACCGCATAAGGGAGTTGCTACCCCTCATGAGGCTAGTGTGCTGGCCACTAGTCTTAGTTTAACTCATACGAGGGTCAAGTATTATGCTTCGTGCGTTTACTTGTGAACTTAAGTGAGTGCCATTGAGGTGAGATGGACTTTTATGAGTTGGACTGGGGTTGGGATAGTTGCATTGCATTTGCATATCATGACTATCAATTTTGAGAAATCTTTATGATGTTTATTACAAATCTTAAGAGTGTAAAGAAAACTATTTTTGGAGGTTGTCTCGAGTGTTAAGGTTATCCTTTTCACTCATAATGAGATAACCTTGGGTAATTCACTAGGCATTTTCAATTGGCTAACTGTTTTGATGTGTACTCAGGTTAAGGCTAGGAGCTTGAATCGAGACGGGGATTTTTAGAAGACCACGGGATGTATGGCCATTTAAACCGTGTTTTTGTACTTGAATTATGATACCTCCTCGATATACGATATTAAACTACCTTTTGATGTTTTGGGACCTAATTTCCGCAATGATGAAACTTCCTTTGAAATTATTGAAGTCATTTAAGAAAATAAATATTTTAATTATTAAACCCTAGCGAGGGGTGTCACATCACTTTTGTGAAAAATGGTTTTGGTTTACCTTATGTTTATAGATAGTGCATTAGATGTAAGAAAACGTATATTTACGAACATTTAGCATCTTAGGTATAAATACGTGAATACGACAAATACACTTATATAAATTATAATTGGTATAATTTATGGAACAACTACGACAAATACATTTATATAAATTATAGTTGGTATAATTCATGGAACAAACTACGACATTATAACAAATACGTACGGAAGATAATTATATAGATATATATTTATTTCATATTATAATTATCATGGACATTTTTGATAATTACAAATATAAAAGATTTTCATTTATAAACAAGGATTTCATCACGTTGAATGGGTATGTGAGACAATTTCTTCATAGTACTAAACAAAGTACCAGGTAAGCCCTAGATTGTAACCTGAATCTTAAATGAGAGGGATAGTTGTGTATAGAGCTATATGGGATTGACAACCCCCACCTATAGTTGTTCGCTACAGCTAGACCGACGGGTCTGAGGTGACAAATCTCTTATCAAATCACGACGCTTGGTGAACGTCGGGTAGACACATCATAGTTGGTAGCAGGGTTATAATCAGCTCACAAAATAACTACAACAAACGTTCATTGATTAAACTATGAAACTACATTTTCACACTCAATATAAGTAAAGAATTACTTATACATTCTGGTTTTATGGATTTAAAACTACATTTACATTTAAGAAAATATTGTTTTTCTTTTTACAAACACTACTGGTTTTACAAAGGAAATACTGAGTTTTTTCACTACAAAATCTTATGAACTCACCAACGTAATGTGACACTTTTAAAACTACTTGTATTCTCAGGAAACCATTAGTCAGGTACGACTACCTTTTGGGATGGGACGCGAAGACGTCACTTTTGTTCATTTTGTTTGTCATACTGTAATTGGGTTGGAACAGTAACATTTTGAACATGTAACTTTCCAATTATAATGTATTATGGTTATTTATCTACTTATATTTCAATGAATGCAATGATTGTGATACTGTATGACGTTCCACCCTCCGACAATTTCGCCATCGTGGTTCGGGGGTGTGATAATATGTATGTGAGTATGAAACTTTATCAATACATATGAATTCTGATATGAACAAGATTTCATATTAGAAGATTACTAATGTTTTAAGGATTCGACTGTGAATTATCAATAATCAGTCTTTATATTCAGATTTATATGTTTCATTCATGCTTGAACTATCAATAAGTATATCCATATGCATTCATCATAATGTAATCAAGATTGATTAACAATTTGTTAAATGTATACATGAATCAAGAAATAAAACTAATCTCTTGAACGCGGTGGGTTAACAAAATCGTCGTCATCATCATCAAGAATGATGAGAGAAGAAGCATGGTTCGAGTACATGGTTTTCAAACCCTCCTGTTGCTGTCTTGCACTTCTTCTACGTATACTCATTTTCTTTCTTGCACTTCAAAATTTATGTTTAAGCTGTCTTTGAATTTTTTGGCTTTTTAGAATTGTTAGATTCCCGATTCTTGAAATTGTTTGAATTCGATTTTAGATTTTTGAGAAGCTTTTGAAAAGTTAATATTTACTTAGCTTAAAATGTGGAGAATAAACCGTTAATGATACGGTTTCCATAATTCTCGCATAAGGCAAAAGACTCCCTTACCCTTTCCTGTGTTTCTAATACATATTAGCATTTTTTGATTTAAGATTAATTCCGGATTTACTTGATTAATCATGGTCATTGATAATTGCTATCTAAGGGTTATATATAGTTCACACAAATTAATTAGTTCTTATATAAACCTAAGCGTATATATATATATATATATATATATATATATATATATATATATATATATATATATATATATATATATATATATATATATATATATATATATATATATATATATATATATATATATATATATATATATATATATATATATATATATATAGAGAGAGAGAGAGAGAGTTAGGATTAAATGTGAACTACATCTATTGTGTGAATGTAAGACCAAATGTGGAGCGTCAGATTAAAATGATCTACGGTTTTAGATGCATGGGATTAATCGTAAATATATGGGAATTAATTAATCAGATTTTACAATTAAATCCTTAGAAAGGGTTTTTTAGTCTATTAATTAATATTTAAAAAAGGTAATACCCGATTTTTCTTCTAATTTGGTGGGATTTTCATTTAATACTTAATTATCTTATTTCATAATATTCAAACCTGTTTTTTAGTCAACCGATTCCAAAATTCTATTAAGAACTCACTTCATCATGTGATACATTTCAAAGTCAAATAATTCTTATTAAGAACTCACTTCATCATGTGACTCAAAGTCAAATAATTCTAAAGTCGTGTCCATCTGGACATTTGGTTGAAGTAATTCTTATAAAAGTTTACTTTAACAATCATAGTAAACACAATTTATAAATCCAACACACTTTGGATTCATCAACATTCAAGTTATTACTATTAATGTCATTAACACATTCATACAACATTTCAAGGATAATTTAACCAAGTGTTAAAAGAAAAACGACATTCTATTAAATCAAAATTATCCTCAAACAATGTACTATATAATAACAATGTCATACGCATTTACAAGCAAATAACCAGATCAAAATATCTGACTAAACTTCAAAACTGCACGAGCTCGTGATCCAATCCGAATGTGCTCCTATGCGTCAATGCCCTGCATCCTACAGATTCCCTACATACAAATCAAATGTGACAATCACATCCTGTATCAGGGAAGTAAGGATCAGAAATTTTGAGTTTTAGATATATCTGAGTTGCCAAATGATTCGGCTTTGGAGCATCTTCCAATCTTTCTGTGACTGTATCTCACCCTGTGGATTCCCAGTTTGAGACATCTCAGAACCGGTCCAGACGATCTGGATCGTTTCTAGATGTGTTTCATTTCCAGACTCAATCCCGAAGTAGCTGAATTAATGGAACCATGCCTCTCCATGAACGACTCGTACAAAGTCAACATTGAACGCATTTCCATGATAGTCTTGTCCTAGTTTCCCTTTCTATACGTCTGGGTGAACAGATCGTACTGGCTAGTCAGCGAGTCGAGTTAATGTTCAACTCTCGATTAATAGGGTGACCAAGTTTATACAGTTCGCCTATGTGTCCCTCAATCATGAGAACATGCGGACTGATGCTACTTCTTCTAGCTTGTAGACTTCAAGCTCTTTGAAGATTCCAGTTCGTTCCTCTTCAACCGGCTCTTGAAACTTTTCTTCAACTAGTCGTGCTAACTCATACGACCCTTGGAATTCGAAATCCCTGCGGAACTCGGGGTCAATGGTCAATTAGCAAGAGGCTACGAACTTCTTCGGATTCATCAATCAAGAAGTCATGCTCATCACAAAGCTGCTGTGTGATGCCATGTTTCGGTGGAACGGGGAGCGGATACTCAATCAGATATGGCTTGCCAGCAAAACTGAGAACCATTCTCCATTTGCAAAGGCATTCTACAAAGTTTAGGCCAGTCAGCCTTTCCATATTTAATAGATACTTTCTGAAACTCTCAGAAATGGGTGCTGGAGGAGGAGTAGGAGAGTTGACGCTGAGTCTAGACATCAATAAAAATCATAATTTATTAGTTTAAATTTAATCATTTTAAAATAATTACCCAATTTATTATTTAACAAGGCTAGGACCCAAAATACCCTAACTATGGTGTGAAGAGGGATGATGTAGTCACAACATAATGGTCATTAAGGTAGATACACAATTATCAATTTCAGTCTTATGAAATTCCTAGATCTGTGAGATTCATTGAACTATTCAATGGCATGTTTAATCTCGGATTAAGCTCTTCTATTTGTGACTGGGATGCCGAGGATCACAAACAAGATGTGAATAACCATGCAAATGTGCTTGGTAACCTCAATATCGTTTATCATCTCAAATTGATGTGTCGGTTAACCACACATGCTCCATCAACAATGATAATTTATGAGATACCTATTACCACTCTTTATGAGCCCCTGTTAGTGTGCCGGTAAACCACACACGCTTCACTAATATCTCATAAAGTGTAATGTGCAATTTCATGGATTAGCATATCTTTCACATTTTTCCTAAAGTAACTAGATTTGGGAATTTTATAAAACGGGTTCTAGTACTTTGATTAATAACATTATACTTTTAATGAGATTAAGTGGTCCTATCAAATCCGTTCTGCTAACGACCCTCCACTAATCAAGGAAGCGGTGGGTGAGACTCCTTTAGATACGACATTTGTTTTTTATACTTTGAATAATTATAAAAATCACGAATTTTGAAAGACTCCTTTAGATACGACATTTGTTGTTCTATCGCTAAATTTATTGTTGTTGTCTAAAATTAACATTTTTAATTCATCTATAGTTTTAACTCTCGACAATGCAACATATAGTTAGACCATGTGTGAAGACCGGTTGTCTCAAAACAAACCCACCTTTGATAGCACGACTGCCCTTGACTCTTCTTTATTTTCATTGCAAAACATAAAATTAATGGAAATTGTCTTCTTTGAAATTTGAAAGGAATCATTTTATCTGAATGCGTCAAAGACATTTTTGGAATAAACGTACGATTTCCAATATTATTACCGGATATAATCTCTACTTCTATAACACGGTTGTCCAATGATATTACCCGTAGCCTGGTCACATTACATAAACCAAATTTCTAATCAATATTCATTGGTAACATAACTGGAACACCAACTTTTAATACCAACTTATGATTTGGCAAACCAGAGGGTTTAAGACCATTTAGAACATCAGGCGAGTATAAACATTCATCAAAGTCATTATGAATATAATCTGATTGACATAGAGAACCTGAACTTAGATATTCCTTTTCAGCTCCTGGAAATAGTGATAGTAAACGTTCGTTTATTTCTTGAACGACTTCATTTTTAGGTGCAAGGATTGCCATTGCTTGAAAAAAATTTGGATTTTAGGCATTTTGAATAATAAAAGGATATACAAAGTCAATTAAATGAATTAGTAATAAGAATATCCTCAGGTATATCGATAGTTGACTCGCCATCATTTGAATCACCAACTTTTCCTTCTCCTAAATCCAAAAGCCAATTTGCAAACATCAATCTTTGTTCCATATTACAATTAGTCTTCTCTTTGCGAATAGAATTGTTTATTAAAGATGTCATATTCTAAATAACACCCAATGTATTGGTGAAATACTGTGGGAGGTAAGTACCTTCTTCCGACAGTTTGTTCGTTGATTAGTTTCTTTTTGACATGTAATTAACGGAAATTTTCTTTCGGTGTAAAGGTTTTTTGGTGATAACTCTCTTTTCGGACAAATGGTTTCTTTTAATGCAGTTCTTGCTATTAAATTCATTTTACTAAAATAGTTAAGGCAATTGCATAAGGAGGTAAAATATGAAAAATATGTTGCTATTTCTGACATGAATAACAAGTTACAGTAAGTAAATCATGAAAATGTGTTGCTAGTTTCATGTATAAAGAGATGGTTTAAGGATTGAAACCTTTCCAACCATTTTAGTGAGGCTTCTTCGGATGCAACTGATACGAACCCAAAGTCTATTGATCCGCTTGAAACAAAAAATTTCGCTCTCAGGCACAAATTTATATATACATCACTAAATCCACGATACTATGTTTTTGCTAAATTTTAAAATATAAATCGTAATCATTAAATCCCACAATATTGTTTTTTGCTGGATTTGAATAAAAAACCGTAATAGCTAGGATTTAAAGGACCATGCTGTAGGTTAAAATTGAAACCAAATATCCATACAAATATCCTATACATGTCAATAATGCCGATTTTGTTAATATTTTAAACAAAATCCCTATATATGAACTTCAAGGAAACAATTTATAAATGACGATAAATAGAATTCATGTTGTAAACTGGAAATAGCAAAACCATAGACTACAACATATTTATGTAGTTATGGAAACTTATTCATACATAAATACAGTTTTGTTGGGTAAATGACTAAATGCACTAACTAAAATTTTGGTGGTTCAATGACTAAATGGGATAATAGGTACTTATTGGAGTTAATCGCAGGTTTGTTGTAGAAAAAAAAATCCTTCAGACCAAATTAACTAACACTAATATTACCTTTCAGAATTAAGAAATTAAAATATATTAAAAATATAATCTAGATATAAATACAACTTGCATTCTGGTGATTCTGGAGAAACATCGAGCTACAACTCGCCCACCATTGAAACATGCAATCAGATATTTATCAAACTTGATTTTCAATCATTTAAACCCAAAAACTTTTTATCAATTGGTTGGTATGAAAAATAGAAAGCGATAATTACTATAACGTCCTTCATGGGCAGGCCCCGTACTCTACTATATGGATGGCTCTATACGCAACCTGTCCCATCAAGCAATAATTACTATAAAGCCCTTCATGGAAAACCTTTACAAACATTAACATACACAGCTTAGTACCCTCTTTTTAACTATCTTGCTTATGGTCTATAGTGCTGGTTATCATACCCCACATCTACAATTGAACCAACAACTCTGTAACAACTAAATCATGTATCTACTCGATTTACCCTTTTTGATTTTCAAATCAATTTATATAGCCATCACCTCCAACATTCTTCAATCGTTTCTTTGTTACCTCCTACCTACCCAATAAAAACAATTTATACAAGTTAGTGTGTGCATGTACAAACTTGTTAAGTGCATGTTAGTGTGTATGCTGGCATAGTGGCATACAATAGTGTAGGCCATCTATAGACATTTCACTGTAGGTAAGGAACTTACTGCAAAGACCTATTAAGAAGTAGAAAGTTAAAAAGATTAATCATAATGGTGGTTCGTTATTGATTTTCAAGTGTATGCCACAATAAGCAAAAATTAGCAACGAGATGTAAAATTCATATAACATAGACGCATACACACAACACATAAACATCACAGACATACACACACTATACATAAGTAAGCATCACTCACTCACATAGGCATATACTTCCAAGTGAATGGTTCGGAATCGTGTCGTACTTTGCAAGGGCCACACCTGACATTAAGATGCTAGAATCAAAATGATCAATCTCCTCGACTTGTGTTGGATTACCTACAGGAAAAAGCTGCCAAAAGCCTATGAATAATTCTGATGAAATTATACAAAATGATGCTACGATGAACTTATACAAAATGATGTTACGCCATAATGATGCTAGAATCAAAATGATGAATCTGTTGAATACTACGATGATATTTTTTTAATTATTGGATATAATTAAGCCTTAATTAATGAATCTTAAAGAATCAACACACTTCCAATATTTAGTCGCTATAACTAATTTTCCATATTTCATCCATATCTACCGAATTAAGATCAATGCTGACTAACGGTTCTTTTCAAGTATTTTATGCTCTTACGAAAAAATAATTTATATAATAAGCAAAGCTAAAGTGAAATATAATAATGTACTTTGGTTGTGTAATCTCATAAAAACAAACTTATATTGAGTTTCATAAAAATGTTCAGGTTTATCTTTTCTATATATATTTTTATTTATTAAATTCTAGGGTTTGAGTTATTTATTCTACTTTTTTTTTCAGGTTATCATAAAATAAAATTTGTAAAAAAAAACGTAAGTTTGTAATTCTTTTACGTTTTAATTACCATAAGTATTTTGTTATATTATATGTATTTGTAAAATGAAAAAAATGTTTAATACACGAAAATACGTATTTATATACAAAGAAATATTTCATTAAACATCATATTTACATTATTAAAAAATGTTTTTTATGTGTATACATTTTTTGCTGGTTTATACGGTTTAAAACGTAAAAACACGTGTTTATGATTTTATATAACGATGAGAATCTAACATTTTTAAAATCGTTTTTTAACAGGATAAATATATTTTTACATTTTTAGAAGTATAAATACGTTTTTAAAAGTATTACCATGTTTTTATAAGTATAAATACGTATTTTACGCTTTTAGAAATATAAAAATACATTTTTTAGAATATAAATATGTATCTTTACGTTTTTAGAAGTATAAAAATAATTTTTTTTGCATATAAGCATGTATGTAGCAATCAAAAGCGTATTATGAAACAAAAAAAACGTATGGTTACCTCTAAAAACATAAAAATACGTATTTATACATCTGAAAAGTATATCTATATATTTCTAAAAACGTAAAATACGTATTTATATTTCTAAAAATGTGATGATACTTCAAAAAATATATTTATACTTCTAAAAATATAGAAATATATTTGTACTTTTAGAATACGTAAAAGAAGATTTTAATAATGTTAGATATTCACTATTATATAAAAACATGATGTAACGTCCGTCTTATTAACACAAAGTACACCATTTTTTAAAGAAAATTCACACATACATTAAACAACTAAAAATTATCATCCCGTGGTGTGCTTTCACATTAACAATAGAGCTACAAGTAGTTATCAAAATGATATTACAACCATTAATACACAGTCATCCTTCAAGTCGGGCTAACTAAATCAAAATGCAAAAACCATGCACGACAACTATCTGCCCTAAATGTCTACTATCTCCTTCCCCTTTGAGGGGTTATTGGGTCCTGCAAAGTTTAACAACACCCAAAGTAAGCTACACGAGCACAATGAGTAACCCATATGTAATACCCGGTTTCTCAATCTTAGGATACACCAATAATTAATCAAACACAAACAAAGTTATGGTGTAATCCAAAAGATTGGTAACACGTTCTACAAAGTTGAATCAAAAGCATAGTTTAAGTCACAAACTATATACAACAAGTGTTTACATTGTTTTCACAAAAAACTGGGATATCTAAAAAGTTTTCAAAAACATCTAAAACAAGTCCCAAGTCCACAGTCCATATCTATCCAGCTAACCCTCCATGATGTGTTTTCCACGACCTGCATTACCAGAACCTAACACAAACAACAATAACAAACAAATTATGAGCTTTGAAAGCTCAGTGAGTAATTAGGAAATGACTTAATTATATAATCCAACACTTCATTTCAATGAATCTCAATTGAACAACTCAATCCTTAGTGTATCTCAAACATTGTTACTCTTTAATTCATTACTCAATCAACCTAATATGATATATCTTTGATCTGCAATAATATCTCAATAATAGGTAATTCATTTAACAATAACTACTCACCTGATGTCTGTTCAGTCTGTGGTCCACCCGTGCCTCGTGTATCTCTTTCCCTCCTGTGTGTATCTGTTCAAAACAACATCACATATCATACTTCAACATTCTCAAAACAATTTAACCACATCTAACTCATTAGATCAAGAATCATAGCTAATAAAGATCACAAACTACGAACATCACGCACTATTAACTCAAAATGTAACACTCGGTTTCTCATACAAAGTACACCCAAAATTTTGCAAACAATTATACATTAAAAATGGGTATACTTGCACTCAACCCAGGAAAAACAAGATGTTATCAAACATTAATTACACAAAAGGTCCTTAAAATTTGACCAGGCATTACAAATAAACCTAACACAACTAAAGGACATGCTCTGAGTTGTCTATCTCTCTTTATCACATGCCTTCCCCTATCACTGCTACAGATACCTGCAAAACAACAAACAACTCAAGTGTAAGCTTATAAAGCTTAGTGAGAAATCTCAATCATACTCCACAATCTCTTTTAGTAAACTCTCTTCTCATTCTTCTTTTTTGCTAGTCTCATTAGCAATATTCACTCTCTCTAAACTCTGAAACCTGCAAACATATTAGCTTTACAAACACCAGCTAATTAGTAGTAATATCAACTCAATAAATAAGTATCTCAACTGATACTACTCATAAACTCAATCCTACATACTCGTATAAACTCATTTCACTGTTAATTATGCTCAATTATAACAGTTATCATGGTTGTAGCAATCAAACTCAAAGACTCTTTAAGTCACTCACTCTAGCATATACTCTGATCTTATGCTCAAGTATAGACTATAACTCGTCTCTTGTTATCCACAATTAACATAACCACTTTAACTCTAAGCTACCACAATATCAATACAACACACATATATGTACAACATATGTATTAACTCAATCTTTATGATTATCTCAGTCATTCAGTATATTCATTCAAACCAAGTACTCGTATATAACAGTGAATTCTAAACCTTGTTTAACTCATACAACTTAGTATCTCAACCAATTAACATGTACCATAATTCAATTTAGATATAGTCAAACTATATATAATGAATTATAACTACTCACCTAATATCGGCTTGGTACGTGGAACTCCCAATTTGCGCGTACCGGGCTTCTGTTCGCTAGACTTGGTTATATCACCATAGTCTAAATCAATTCTTCAACATCCACAATCATCTCAATATCATCTATCTCAAAGATGTATCAATCAAAAGAGGAAAAAGGAGTATAAACGGTAAATATCAACTCAATATTTACCGAAATCCCCAATTCCGCGGTTCTACTCATTCAACCGTAGAAACTCGACAATACTCTCACCAATAACTCTAAAGGCATCCACTAACAATCTACTATCAACATATATAACAATATATAACGAAATCACGAAATCAAAGTTAGGGTTTCAAAAACCCCAAACCGAAGAAATCACTCACCTCGACGAATTAGGAAGCAAGAACGCGTGTACGGGATTAGATCCGCATCTCCCCATGTTTCCCTACGATTCTCCAGCTTCAATTTGACCCAAAATCGCCATTTGGAGCTCTCAAGGTCGAAAAGGAAATGTTTTTCCCGTAATGAGCATTTCTGTACATTTAAAGGGTCTGTCAGATCCACACGACCCCGTGTGGATTCTACACGACCCCGTGTGGATCCACCTCTTCTATTATTTGCTACTGCACGATTCTTGTAACACCCGACTTATTAACAAAAACACCCCAAAAATTTTTCATTTCTCAAACCAAATATTTTACAAAGAAAACCATAAGTAGGGGGTATTAGTTAACAAATACGAGTACAAGTGTATCACGAAGTACAATACATAAATATTATACATTCTTCAAGCCGGGTATTACTTCAACGCTAAGTCCTCAGTCACGGACTTTATCTTTTCCCTTAGCAGGGTCACGCTCGCCTGCAGGGACATATCAAACAAACTGTGAGCTACAAGCCCAATGAGTAATCAAGCAAACAGAATAAACATATACAAGAGAATAATAACAATTAAACTCTTAAACAATTTCTGTCCCAAAAGTCATGGTCATTATTGACCGCACCGTAATCATAGCCATACAGGCTGAATCTAATATCATAGCCCGAAGGCCGCATCACATCATAGCCCGAAGGCCACATCGGAGACATAGCCCGAAGGCCGCACCGGAGTCATAGCCAACAAGGCCGCATCGGAGACATAGCCAACAAGGCCGCACCGGAGTCATAGCCAACAAGGCCGTACCATGTAATATCAAAGATAGTAATCTTTGCCAACAAGACTGCACCATTTAGGATTACAATTCAAATATCATGTCCGTATATTACTCGGGTACTCTACTCTTGTACCGTATTCACTACCTTAAGTAGTGCCACTGTAATCACCATATATCATACTAGATATAGTCAAGATTACTCACCTGAAGGATTATTACAACTAGCTTTTGCCGTTCCTTGCTTTCCGATATGATCCGTAGAATTTTGTCCCGCACCTAAACTTTCCGTTTACTAACTTTATATGAATTTTACTATTCACCGGGACATTCGGATCGGTCTACAGTGCCCCCGAGGGGTCGAAAACTCAATCTAAAAATTTTCCCAAACTTTTCAGACCATAATACACCTATGGTTCAAATTTGGGCTTAATCGGACAAGCAACGCAAAAGATAGCGTTTCAAAGTTTCTGTCCAGGACCTGTGCACAGGCGCGCCGCGCCTAGAAGGGGCGCACCGCGCCCAGCGCCTGTGCAGGGTTCCTGTCCAGTCGCGAATTTTGCACTGTAGCTTGCTGTTTTGGTCCATTAAGCTCTTATTTTTGTTCTTAATCACTTGGGGTTTGTTCCTAGGCTAAAACCTTACATTTTAACAAGGTTTTTAACCATCAAAACACCCTCAATCATCCATACTAAGAATTAGGGTTCTTAGTTTTAACAACCCCAATTCTTCAATTTTATCATTTATAGCATCCTACTTCCATTTTGTTGAGTTAAGCTCTTACTAGCATGGCTTAATGGAAGTATTTCCTCAATCTAATCACTCAATTACAACTGTAATTGCAGTTTTGAGTTCTACAAAACTCACCAAGAACAAACAATCAAAAGCTTGGAATATTTACCTCAAAATCTTCCAATAATACCCTTTGAATGCCAAGAACCAAATTGCAAGCTTCAAGCCTTCAAAACTTCTTCAATTTCTCTGCAGAAATTCAGCCACAATAACATCCCGTAACTCTCAAATTTCTGCACAACTATTTTCTTATATACTTCCAACATTTGCAATTTAGTCCTTGAAGATGCATTTCTTAAACAATTGCCACAAATAACACAATTTATGACAAATAATCAACTTTTATAACATTTTAAGTCCAAGGCTTAAAATATTATTACCAAACAAGTCCTTTTCTGTCAAAAAGACCAAATTACCCTTTTGAGGTAAAATGACCATTTTGCCCTTTTATTATAATTATATAATAAATACATTTCGGCGTTACAAATTCTCCCCTCCTTTAAGAGATTTCGTCCCCGAAATCATACAAAAAGTTGAGGATATTTCTCCCTCATCTCACTTTCGGTCTCCCACGTCATGTCGGAACCTTTGTGATGACGCCAAAGTACTTTCAACATACTGATCTTCTTGTTTCGCAGCTGTCTTGTCTTGCGGTCTAGCACCCGCTCGGGTTGTTCCGGGTATCTCAGCTTTTCATCCACCTCAATTTCAGCAAGAGGTACTTGTTGAGATTTATCAAACAACGTCTTCCTCAAATGGGACACATGAAATACATCATGTATACTGTGACACCCCAGTTTTACTGTTTACAAATACTATGGTTTTTCGTATAAATACTTGAATACAAAAATACGGTTTATCAAAAACCAATTATTTACATGTTTAAAACTGTAGGTGTTACAAATCCATACCAAATCTAACCATAGTAAGCAAGAAAAGGATTAAACCTCGTGTCCAAAATAGGAGCTAACTCAAGCTCCACTCCAGCTAAACTTCATCCCATCTATAGCAATTTATATTAACCTGGAATACATGGCAAAACATAGGATACGTAAGACAAAAATGTCTCGTGAGTTACATGAGTTTTAGACTCAAACCTTTAACTTCTTTTTCCAACTTTTATAAAATTTATATCATAAAACTACTATCAAAACTTTATAGTAGTAACATACCATAGCTCCTTACTTTTAAAAATCATTACATATCATACCTTACAAAAATATCTTCTTTCAAAACTTTATATTAGCAACATACTACAGCTCTTTACTTCTCAAAATTCATTTCATGACATACTTTACAAAATTAACATCTTTCAAATTCACTTCATAATATACTTTACAAAAATAATTTCTTTCTTACTTTCTTTGACTGGTTTTATAAGCTTGCTGGATTTTTATACTTAGGGCTTTGATCACTATAAGTGATACCTCAAGTCTCTATGGCTAGAAAGAACGGATCAATCCTCACCATAGAAGTGCTGAGGCAGTCTACTTCGCGATGGGGATTTTCCCCAGTAGACCCCTTACCTAACCCGGGTAGGTTGGAACATAGTTCCCTTACTAACGCTGCTTGCTACAATTACCAGTCATACAAAATACTTACTGCTTGCTTGAACATTTCTCATATACATAAAACTTGTGGCTAGGTGCCAAGCTACATCACTTTATGTCTTTATGGCTAGATGCCAAATACATAACTTTCATTTTATATAAACCATATGTTTAAAACATGTCTTTATAACATTTTAGGCTTAATGCCAAATCATACTTTCCAATCATCTTGTGGCTATACGCCCTTTCATACTTGAAAACATATACAATTTGTAACCAAAACATACTTCTTAAACATATTGTGGCTATATGCCTATCCATACTTCCAAACATGTATAACTTGTATTCAAAATATACTTTCACATAATTGGTTCATAGACCAAAACATACTTTCAAATAATTGGCTCATAGACCAAAAACATACTTTCAAATATAGTATTATACTTTCATAAACAAGTTAGAAATAATACTCTTGCATATAATTTCACATATAGAAATTTTATAAGAATCTTAAAAAAAATACTTACTTGCCATGTACCCCAGAATGGGTAAAAATACTGCATGTACTCACCTTATAGATCTTGAAAAGTCGATTAGACGTTCCTTGGCTCTTTACCCTTTTGATGTCCAATCACTTGACTTACACCTAAATGTAGTATATGATACATTAATTTATATTCTAGTGGACTCTATAACATATTAGAGTCCTTATTATACCATTAAAAGTCAAAACAAGTGTATAACTTTTAAATATTTAACTTTAGACGAGACGTATCCAGTACGTACACTGTAATAGTACCCTCGAGGGGTCGTATTCCATATTAAAAATTTATTCCACCACTTTTAAACCATTTTGGACATGTACTTAAAGTTTGGGATCATTTGGGCATGTATAGCAAGTTTCGGAGTTCAAAACCCCCTGCTTGAGACACACGACCCGTGCACATTTAAGCCTAAACGAGGACGACCCGTGCATGTGCAAAAAACCAACATTTTTGATGTCCAGGGGGAGCACGAGTTGTGCATAATGAGCACGACCCGTGCTCTTTCTGGGCAGCCTCCTCTTGCTTCGGTTTTGCACTGTAGCAGCCCGATTTTTACACTATAACTTCCTGTTTTGACTTATTCAGAACTTGATACTTGACTTAATACTTAGGGAATCATTTCATGACCAAAACCTTGAGTTTATAACAAGTTTTAATCGATGAAATCATTCCAAATCCTAAAATGCAAAACTTAGGGTTCTTGAACCAAGAATCCCCAAATCCACAAAACTCTAGGATTATTTCTCAAACCAAATATTTTACAAAGAAAACCATAAGTAGGGGGTATTAGTTAACAAATACGAGTACAAGTGTATCACGAAGTACAATACATAAATATTATACATTCTTCAAGCCGGGTATTACTTCAACGCTAAGTCCTCAGTCACAGACTTTATCTTTTCCCTTAGCAGGGTCACGCTCGCCTGCAGGGACATATCAAACAAACTGTGAGCTACAAGCCCAATGAGTAATCAAGCAAACAGAATAAACATATACAAGAGAATAATAACAATTAAACTCTTAAACAATTTCTGTCCCAAAAGTCATGGTCATTATTGACCACACCGTAATCATAGCCATACAGGCTGAATCTAATATCATAGCCCGAAGGCCGCATCACATCATAGCCCGAAGGCCACATCGGAGACATAGCCCGAAGGCCGCACCGGAGTCATAGCCAACAAGGCCGCATCGGAGACATAGCCAACAAGGCCGCACCGGAGTCATAGCCAACAAGGCCGTACCATGTAATATCAAAGATAGTAATCTTTGCCAACAAGACTGCACCATTTAGGATTACAATTCAAATATCATGTCCGTATATTACTCGGGTACTCTACTCTTGTACCGTATTCACTACCTTAAGTAGTGCCACTGTAATCACCATATATCATACTAGATATAGTCAAGATTACTCACCTGAAGGATTATTACAACTAGCTTTTGCCGTTCCTTGCTTTCCGATATGATCCGTAGAATTTTGTCCCGCACCTAAAATTCAATCATTTTCAAAATGATTATAGGTTAATACCCATTTCAACTAACTCTAATACACTAGAGTTCAATACAACATTGTTATAAACAATGCCTAGTTAATAAACTTTCCGTTTACTAACTTTATATGAATTTTACTATTCACCGGGACATTCGGATCGGTCTACAGTGCCCCCGAGGGGTCGAAAACTCAATCTAAAAATTTTCCCAAACTTTTCAGACCATAATACACCTATGGTTCAAATTTGGGCTTAATCGGACAAGCAACGCAAAAGATAGCGTTTCAAAGTTTCTGTCCAGGACCTGTGCACAGGCGCGCCGCGCCTAGAAGGGGCGCACCGCGCCCAGCGCCTGTGCAGGGTTCCTGTCCAGTCGCAAATTTTGCACTGTAGCTTGCTGTTTTGGTCCATTAAGCTCTTATTTCTGTTCTTAATCACTTGGGGTTTGTTCCTAGGCTAAAACCTTACATTTTAACAAGGTTTTTAACCTTCAAAACACCCTCAATCATCCATACTAAGAATTAGGGTTCTTAGTTTTAACAACCCCAATTCTTCAATTTTATCATTTATAGCATCCTACTTCCATTTTGTTGAGTTAAGCTCTTACTAGCATGGCTTAATGGAAGTATTTCCTCAATCTAATCACTCAATTACAACTGTAATTGCAGTTTTGAGTTCTACAAAACTCACCAAGAACAAACAATCAAAAGCTTGGAATATTTACCTCAAAATCTTCCAATAATACCCTTTGAATGCCAAGAACCAAATTGCAAGCTTCAAGCCTTCAAAACTTCTTCAATTTCTCTGCAGAAATTCAGCCACAAGAACATCCCGTAACTCTCAAATTTCTGCACAACTATTTTCTTATATACTTCCAACATTTGCAATTTAGTCCTTGAAGATGCATTTCTTAAACAATTGCCACAAATAACACAATTTATGACAAATAATCAACTTTTATAACATTTTAAGTCCAAGGCTTAAAATATTATTACCAAACAAGTCCTTTTCTGTCAAAAAGACCAAATTACCCTTTTGAGGTAAAATGACAATTTTGCCCTTTTATTATAATTATATAATAAATACATTTCGGCGTTACAATTCTACACGACCCTGTGTAGAATCTACACGACCCGTGCAAGTCTGGAACTCAATTTTGGCTCACTGCATGATTCTACACGACCCCGTGTGGAATCTACACGCCCCCGTGTGAATCTGGAATTTCACTTGGTTTTTCGATCGTAACTTTCTCGTTTCTTATCCGTTTTTAACAATCCTTATATGCTTAGAAAGATAAGGAAACGTTCTACAACTTGATTAGGCTAATTATAACTTTAGATTAACACATCTCTAAACAACTCATATGTAAGACAACACCGATTATAAGGTAATAACTCTACTTACCTTAGTAAGCATCTTAAAATGAAAATGGGTCTTACAAGTTCTCTCCTCCTTCAAAAGATTCCGTCCTCGGAATCTCTTAGAATAGGTATGGTCTATACAACCACCTCACCACCACAATCACACATCACTTACGATAATGATATTATCCTTTCGTCATCTCATATGACATGTACATATTGTCATATCTCATTTACTCATAATATAATTAACGCCCGTCATCAGTCTCATAAGATGATCTCTATAGCTATATTGGCTATCATCATTGCCACGTAGGCAAGTACTCACTCTTTTATAGCGCACCCTTCGTTGTAGCTTCGTCGACATCAAAGTATCTCACCTTACTCCTCAAGTGATACCCCAATCACTATCATTATTTTCATACATTCATATTTATGACTCACATCGAGCCATATTCTCATTGTACCATCCTTCAATAAGGAAAACGGTCCCACTGATTCCATTACTCATTCTCTCTCAATTTACTCCTCTAATTGCAACCTGTCAATTATTGACTCCTCATCAACACAACTCATGAATATTAGAAACTATCTCGAGTTTCACTCACGCCTCCTTTGAAATTGTTATTTAACTCTCGACACTTTGGTTACACAAGATCCGTTTCAGTTGTCTCATCACTACAACCGATTATAACTTCTCCAAAAGCTCATTTGTCTCTACTCCCACCTCAGCACACATTTTAGGTTTTTCACCCAATATACAACTCACCGAAATCTCTACACATGGCTCAAAAATAATAAAATTTGACACCGCAATCCCTACAATGAGATCATATATCATTATCCGATTAATTCATTAATCTCAAGAAAGTAACTCAGATTATTATAGCAAAATCCACTATCCATCGTCTCATACGAATAAATAGTTTTGTCATCTCGACACCCACGCATTTATCTCATTGGCAGTAATTGGTTTGATTGCTAAGGAACGAATCCTATCAATCACGAACACAATTACTTTACTCCTTCTTTTTAACTCACATCTTTTCATTATGTATTTATAAAACTCTATCTCATCCAACATGTAAGAAATTTCACACTTTCCCAACACGACTACATGACAAACGTACTTACTCACAGCAACATTTCTTAACAGTATTACTCACTGTATTATCTCATAGTACCTCTATACTGTTACTTAACCTCTAATTCGTCCTCTTCTCAACCCACAAGGTTTCAAGCTATGTAAGCTTACCGCTGTGTTCATATTTATCCACACTTAAGGATAGTACATGTCTCATTACTCCACATCATCATAAAGTATATGCATGTCTACATGCAAGCACAACACTGCAACACCATCCTGCCTCAGCTCATGGTACCCCGCACCATCCTCTGGTTTCACCAATCAACGTTGTGTTACGGTATCTCATACCGTCCTTTGATCAAATCATGGTACCTCGTACCATTTCTGATTTCAATCCATCTCCTCTTTGACTCTAGCGGATCTCCCTCTCGGTATCGAGCCATAATGACTCACCATCACTCCTTCTTCGGTTTGAGTCACCAAGGTTCTTAATACTCTAACCACAAGGTACTCGTTATGTGGTTCCACAGAAATATGTGGTCTCAGCCTCAATTACTCAATACGTGGTCCTACAGAATATGTGGTCTCCACCACGTTTATTCGCTATGTGGTCCCACAATATATGTAGTCTCAACCACCTTTACTCAATATGTGACCCCACCAAATATGTGGTCTCAATCACCTTTACTCAATATGTGACCCCACCGAATATGTGGTCTCGATCACATTTACTCAATATGTGACCCCACCGAATATGTGGTCTCGATCACATTTACTCAATATGTCACCCCACCAAATATGTGGTCTCGATCACATTTACTCAATATGTGACCCCACCGAATATGTGGTCTCGATCACATTTACTCAATATGTGACCCCACCAAATCAATAAGGAAAGAAATCTCATTGATTTCAAGCCGACAATTTGTATACTAAGTGTTCACTATAACATCTCTCCCGTCAGCAATATCAACTATCAGGCTCTCACTCATTTTAGACACCGGTACATTAATTCGAGAAGCGAAAGGTACAGATATGAAAGAAATTGATGCACCAGAGTAAAACACCAGACGAGCTCGAAGAGAATTCAGGCTAAAAATACCTGTAATCAAATCTGGTCGCTCTCTAGCCTCCTCCACGGTCATCTGGAAAGCTCGAGTTCTAACATTCCCACCGCCTCTATCTCGTCTATCGCCTCGATTATCACCTCGTCCCGCCTTTGGAGTCTCGCGACGTCAATCAGTTCTCGGCTTTGGGCAATCTGGGCGAATATGACCACTTTCCCCACAATTGAAACACACACGATTTTTCTCCAAACAATCTCGAGCCATATGCCCTGTCTTCCCGCATTGATAACACATAAGTGACGGCGTACTCGTATCACAATTTCCAGCATGTTTTCGACAGCATTTTTCACACCACTTGTTCTCAGTTTTTCTTGGATCACCTCGATATTGATAACTCGGAACTGGCTGCTTTTGAGAACTACCCTCGGGTCTTCCTTCCCATTTCCTCTTCTGGCCTCCGCTTCCTTGGTCCCCCTTCCTTTCACTATCTTGCCTCCGCAGTTCTTTTTCTCGAGATTTAGCTGCCTCAACAATCTGCTGATAAGTTGTAAAACTGGAACTCTGTAAAAACTCTCGTATCTGGGTCCTCAGTCCCCACAGATACCTATCAATCTTCCTTTCTTCCGTATCCACCTGATGAGCAGCAAATCTTGCTTTTTCGTTGAACTCTGTGGTATACTCCTGTACCGACCGCGTTCCCTGCTGCAATCTCAGAAAATCTTCTTCCAAACTTTTCATCGCAGTATTTGAACAATATTCCTTCATAAACTTCATTTTGAACTCCTCCCACGTCGGTTCTGGTTCCAATCCTTTCTCTATATCAAGGTTTATATTCTCCCACCAGAATTGAGCATCTTTATGTAAACAATTAGTGGCATACTCAACTTTATCTTTCTCCTCACACTTACTCGTACGAAAAACTTTCTCAATATGTGTCAACCAATTTCGTGCAATAACAGGATCATCAGTACCGAAGAAATCATTCGGTTTGCATTTACAGAACGTCTCATAACTGCAACCCTTTGGTTCGCCCGACCCTCCGACTTCAGTAGGTATAGTAACCGGCTCTCTCTGTCTCTCCCCAACCACATGTGTGATAGGAGGTCGATCTCGATCATCTCTATTCGTCACCTCCGTCTGAGGTCTCACTAAGGTAGGCAATAAGCTTTTAACTGCTTTTGCTACCTCCGCAGCAATCAACTCTTGTAAAGATGATGTTAAATCAGGCGGCCTCTCGCCTTCAGACTGGCGCCCCAGTCTAAAATCTTATGATCCCGAATGCTCGTCTCGGTGATCACCTCCCTCCTTTTCTTTTCCAGAACTCATTTTATCTGAAAAGAAAATTTACTCATTTAGTAATCACTACCATAATACTCAATATGGTGTGAAATCAACTCATTTTGTATGCCACCATAATACTCAATATGGTTACATAATCAACTCATTAATACACCACGAAGGATAGCTATTCAGGACTCTTTGGGACTTTTCTACCTCATTGGTTTAAGTCTAAACCCATCTCAAGGTTTAATTCTCTTAAACCATAGCTCTGATACCAACTTGTAATACCCGGTTTCTCAATCTTAGGATACACCAATAATTAATCAAACACAAACAAAGTTATGGTGTAATCCAAAAGATTGGTAACACGTTCTACAAAGTTGAATCAAAAGCATAGTTTAAGTCACAAACTATATACAACAAGTGTTTACATTGTTTTCACCAAAAACCGGGATATCTAAAAAGTTTTCAAAAACATCTAAAACAAGTCCCAAGTCCACAGTCCATATCTATCCAGCTAACCCTCCATGAACTTGCTGTTGTTGGGGTCGTAGGTATGGACTTATAAAGCTCATATGATCATATCATATATGTTGTTGGGCTCGTACCTATGGACTTATAAAGCTCATTTATTATAGCATAGTACTGTTGTTTGTTTCTATTACAGCATGCACTTTCAGTTTTTTTACTTACTATCACAGTATACCTTGAAAAATCAACGGATCTAACCAATAATAGCATTGTACATTCAATTTTTTCCTTAACACACATTGTACTTTGGAAAATGTAATAATTTGGTTTATATTAGAATGAAATTGCTAATATTGGGCAGATTTTTTATAGTACACTGTTGTGATAGAGAGAAAATAATGTAATATGCTATAATTGGGCACAATTTTTATACAACAATGTTGGTTGCTTTTAGACCAAGACAACAACAGGATCTAACCAATAATAGCATTGTACATTCAACTTTTTCCTTAACACACATTGTATTTTGAAAAATGTAATAATTTGGTTTATATTAGAATGAAATTGCTAATATTGGGCAGATTTTTTATAGTACACTGTTGTGATAGAGAGAAGAGAATGTAATATGCTATAATTGGGCAGAATTTTTATACAACACTGTTGGTTGTTGTTTTTAGGCCAAGACAACAAACAGGATCTTACCAATAATAGCATTGTACATTCAATTTTTTCCTTAACACACATTGTACTTTGAAAAATGTAATAATTTGGTTTATATTAGAATGAAATTTCTATTATTGGGCAGATTTTTTTATAGTACACTGTTGTGATAGAGAGAAAATAATGTAATATGCTATAATTGGACCAGTTAACAAATTTAGGCCTTCAATGAAATGTAAGGCGCAACCGGCTGTGGTGTAAGTGTCCAAAACATATTATTAACAACAATGTTCAGTCCTTTACGTTTTAAAGATAATAAGAACTGTCATATTATCTGATGAACAGCAATGGACACCGGCTTTGGTGTAAGTTTTTTGACAGAGAATGGGGAGTGGGATAAAGAGGATGTGCAAAGAAAGAAGATGTACAAAGAGTGGGGAGAGGTAAAATTCTCAAACATTTACATTTTACAGATAATAACAACTGAATAATATAACATAGATACATATATGATTAGATTATCAAAGCGATATACAAAATTTACTAACCTGTTGTAGCTGAATGTTAGGGTTCCAGATCAATGAATGAGCAGCACTTCTAATGGGGAGAGGGAGACGAATAAGATGAGTATAAATGAATTGTCATACGCATGATTTATAGGTTTGAAAATAAAGCGATAATGGTTTGATCTTTCCTGAAGTTTAGCATTTGTTGTTTTGCTGATTTTGAGCTATTTTTCCTGATTAATAGCATTATTTGCTGATTTTTAGCTTTATTTTCATGATATTTCCTAGCATTAGTTGTTTTCCGATTTTATATGTATATACGGGTTATAAATTCAAATTCCCGATAAAATTGGATCTTTTTATCACTTAACCTGTATGGCTGTTATTTTTTAATTTTCGTGATATTTTTTGCTGAATTTTAGCTTTATTTTTCCTGATATTTTTGCAATTTTCATGGTACAGGTGGAGAATGGAGAAGTTGGTTTAAAAAATGGATTCAAATTCCAGGAAAATGTGGATATTTTTATCACCTAATCTGTATAGCTGTTATTTTAAAATTTTCGTAATATTTTTTGCTGAATTTTAGCTTTATTTTTCCTGATAGTTTTTGAAATTTCATGGTACAGGTGGAGGATGGAGAAGTTCGTTTAAAAAGTAGATTCAAATTCCCGAAAAATTTGGATATTTTTATGTTAATTTAAAATTATTGTGATATTTAGTGCTGAATTTTAGGTTTATTTATCCTGATATATTTTTGGAATTTTCATAGTACACGTGGAGGATGGAGAATGTGGTTTAAAAAATGGACACGTGGCAATACCTATTTTTATTTATTAGGTAGAGTAGCTCGAAGTATAAAACTCGATAACATGATTTCTAGAACTTCTTGTTATTTTAGAAATAATACTTGTCGAGATCCCACTCAAATTTAAAGTTTTAAATATTCAACGACTAAGATTGAGCGGATAAATTAAAATAATATATATAATAAATTTATGAAATAGCAACATCACAATAATGAATGCTTGAAGTGAAGTTAAAATTTATGAAATGATTTTCACAGAAAACTCTGAAATCTCAAACGGGTTTTTTGAAAAACTATTTTTATGATGACTTTTACATATAAACATCTAATATTTAAGGATTTTGATAGCATTTCCCCAAAAAATGATGAATAAATATTAAGACCGACACAAATAATGTAGATCTTGTGCCAGTTGCATTATGTACAGCATGTACAGCAGCTCTTATGTCATCATCAGTCAAGTCTTCACATGGATCGACCTCCTGCATCATATTTTATGTAATTATAAAAGGATTTCATTTACGACAAAATTATCCATAAAGAGTGAGAAAAGCTTTAACACACCTATAAACTCTTGAAAAATATTGATTGGAAAATATAAGGTACTCTTGCTCCTCCAAATAATTCATCGGTTCACATCTATTCGTTTTTTCCCTCAATCATTGAAGAGAAGGTTGTTTTCAAGAATTAATAGATCATTTACGGGATAAATAATTAGAAATTTATAAAATTATTAAACTTTTCTCCTTTTATAATGAAAAAATATTAAAAGAGAGAAAAGTCACAAGACCTTCTGAATACTTTGAAAGAATATTTAAAAGAAGAGCTCCAATGCCCGCCTACAAATTAATAAACAAAAATTTAAATTTTATATTATTATTAATTTATTATGATAACATAAAAGACCACTTGAGACTTGATCAATTCTTTCATCCATATATCCATGAAGCACCTTATAATAGGATGTATGGATTGCAAAATGTTTTGGGGGAAATTGAAATATAAAAGAACTGAAATATGTTGTATTTGATTGGCAAGAAATTAAGTGGAATTCAATTTCATTCTATTCTATACTTCTATTTGGTCTGTATATATATCCATCCGAGCATTTGATAATGAAAAATGATACAATTTCCCTTAATCGAGCTCCTTATTACAAATCTTGTTTTGAATACTTAAGGATGTATTTAAATTGTCCTCATAATAATTTCTTATTCATGAAACTGTATGAAAACAATCCCAAAATAAAATATACATATTAGTACAATAAATTACAAAGAGTGATGATAGAAAAAGGAAGCCAAGATACTACAATATGAATAAAATGTTTAAAAAGGATATTCAGTCATTTATACAACTAAGGGAAAAGTCAATTTGGTTTACCAAGCAAAGGTGAATTCAAGTTCATGCTATTGAGTCAAAGATTCAAAAAAGAAAATTACGAAAAACAGAAAAAAAGCACCTACATCTTCAAGTCTCTAATATGATCCCTGACACAATCACTAAATTTTTTGACTAAAGAAGTAAATCTTTAAACAATATTTCGTATTAAACCAACAAAGTGATCAACTATATAATTGAGCTTCCAAAATCCATTATGCATCAACTAATAATCAAGCGGCTTGGTGTACTGTCATGAACATATATCCTAGCATTTAGCAATGTTATTATATTCGGCTAAAAGATTTTACTCAATAGATCCCCCCTCCTTCCGCACAAAATCCCCAAATCACAAACTTTTAAGAATAAATAAAATTAAAGTTTAAATTTATAAAAAAAATACGAAACAAAAGAACAACAGTAATTAAGGTGGGATTCTTTTATGCCATCTAGACAACCACCATATAGCAAATTGTCATCGAGCCAAGATTTATACATGCATCCAAATCCACCAACGCCTACTACCTCTAACATATCAATAATCATCAGTAGACATCTTAGTATGTAGGCGGTAAACGGCGGAGACAGTGAATGTGATGGCGGTAAACGGCGGAGACAGACGCGGATAAAAGATGAGGCGCTTCTGATGTGGATTATTCCACTCAATTTTGGATTTGATTCTTGGTTCATTAATTGCGATTTAGTTGACTCGTTATCTGTCACTATCTCAACATCCTTCACAGTGGGACGATTTGGTGGTAAGCCCGGAAGATCGTCAGGAAAAACATCAGCAAAATCTCTCACTATCTCAACATCCTTCACAGTGGGACGTTTGGTTTGAATTGGGGCAACATGTGCCATAAACAAAAGAGCACCTCTTTCGGTATACCTTCGCGCTCTCGCGAAAGATACTATTAGAATATGTTGAAAACGGAGTTCACCTCGTATTAACATTTGAGACCCGCTTGGAGTTCTCACAGAAATAATCTTTCCGTGACAATCCATATTTGCTCTATTATTATCTAACCAGTCCATTCCAACTATTACATCAAACGCACGAGTATTCATCGGCTTCAAATCAATAAGGAAAGAAATCTCATTGATTTCAAGCCGACAATTTGTATAATGAGTGTTCACTGTAACATCTCTCCCGTCAGCAATATCAACTATCAGGCTCTCACTCATTTTAGACACCGGTACATTAATTCGAGACGCGAAAGGTACAGATATGAAAGAAATTGATGCACCAGAGTCAAACACCATACGAGCTCGAAGAGAATTCAGGCTAAAAATACCTGTAATCACATCTGGTCGCTCTCTAGCCTCCTCCACGGTCATCTGGAAAGCTCGAGTTCTAACATTCCCACCGCCTCTATCTCGTCTATCGCCCCGATTATCACCTCGTCCCGCCCTCGGAGTCTCGCGACGTGAATCAGTTCTCGGCTTTGGGCAATCTGGGCGAATATGACCACTTTCCCCACAATTGAAACACACACGATTTTTCTCCAAACAATCTCGAGCCATATGCCCTGTCTTCCCGCATTGATAACACATAAGAGACGGGGTACTCGTATCAAAATTTCCAGCATGTTTTCGACAGCATTTTTCACACCACTTGTTCTCAGTTTTTCTTGGATCACCTCGATATTGATAACTCGGAACTGGCTGCTTTTGAGAACTACCCTCGGGTCTTCCTTCCCATTTCCTCTTCTGGCCTCCGCTTCCTTGGTCCCCCTTCCTTTCACTATCTTGCCTCCGCAGTTCTTTTTCTCGAGATTTAGCTGCCTCAACAATCTGCTGATAAGTTGTAAAACTGGAACTCTGTAAAAACTCTCGTATCTGGGTCCTCAGTCCCCACAGATACCTATCAATCTTCCTTTCTTCCGTATCCACCTGATAAGCAGCAAATCTTTCTTTTTCGTTGAACTCTGTGGTATACTCCTGTACCGACCGCGTTCCCTGCTGCAATCTCAGAAAATCTTCTTCCAAACTTTTCATCGCAGTATTTGAACAATATTCCTTCATAAACTTCATTTTGAACTCCTCCCACGTCGGTTCTGGTTCCAATGCTTTCTCTATATCAAGGTTTATATTCTCCCACCAGAATTGAGCATCTTTATGTAAACAATTAGTGGCATACTCAACTTTATCTTTCTCCTCACACTTACTCGTACGAAAAACTTTCTCAATATGTGTCAACCAATTTCGTGCAATAACAGGATCATCAGTACCGAAGAAATCATTCGGTTTGCATTTACGGAACGTCTCATAACTGCAACCCTTTGGTTCGCCCGACCCTCCGACTTCAGTAGGTATAGTAACCGGCTCTCTCTGTCTCTCCCCAACCACAGGTGTGATAGGAGGTCGATCTCGATCATCTCTATTCGTCACCTCCGTCTTAGGTCTCACTAAGGTAGGCAATAAGCTTTTAACTGCTTTTGCTACCTCCGCAGCAATCAACTCTTGTAAAGATGATGTTAAATCAGGCGGCCTCTCGCCTTCAGACTTGCGCCCCAGTCTAAAATCTTGTGATCCCGAATGCTCGTCTCGGTGATCACCTCCCTCCTTTTCTTTTCCAGAACTCATTTTATCTGAAAAGAAAATTTACTCATTTAGTAATCACCACCATAATACTCAATATGGTGTGAAATCAACTCATTTTGTATGCCACCATAATACTCAATATGGTTACATAATCAACTCATTAATACTCCACTAAGGATAGCTATTTAGGACTCTTTGGGACTTTTCTACCTCATTGGTTTAAGTCTAAACCCATCTCAAGGTTTAATTCTCTTAAACCATAGCTCTAATACCAACTTGTAATACCCGGTTTCTCAATCTTAGGATACACCAATAATTAATCAAACACAAACAAAGTTATGGTGTAATCCAAAAGATTGGTAACACGTTCTACAAAGTTGAATCAAAAGCATAGTTTAAGTCACAAACTATATACAACAAGTGTTTACATTGTTTTCACCAAAAATCGGGATATCTAAAAAGTTTTCAAAAACATCTAAAACAAGTCCCAAGTCCACAGTCCATATCTATCCAGCTAACCCTCCATGATGTGTTTTCCACGACCTGCATTACCAGAACCTAACACAAACAACAATAACAAACAAATTATGAGCTTTGAAAGCTCAGTGAGTAATTAGGAAATGACTTAATTATATAATCCAACTCTTCATTTCAATGAATCTCAATTGAACAACTTAATCCTTAGTGTATCTCAAACACTGTTACTCTTTAATTCATTACTCAATCAACCTAATATGATATATCTTTGATCTACAATAATATCTCAATAATAGGTAATTCATTTAACAATAACTACTCACCTGATGTCTGTTCAGTCTGTGGTCCACCCGTGCCTCGTGTATCTCTTTCCCTCCTGTGTGTATCTGTTCAAAACAACATCACATATCATACTTCAACATTCTCAAAACAATTTAACCACATCTAACTCATTAGATCAAGAATCATAGCTAATAAAGATCACAAACTATGAACATCACGCACTATTAACTCAAAACCTCAAGCTTTGCGGGTTTTTTACTAAATCAACCGTTGAAACTTCATAATAATCACAACAAAGACTCAATACAACATACAATAACAACCTACTAACAATATATAAGCTAATTCAAAGTATATTCTCGGATTTGAGTATCTAGGGTTTGAAACCCTAGAAATCAAACTCACTAACCTTGAAATCAAGAACTTAGAAACGTGATTCGGGTGTTAATCCAACTTCCTCCACCTTTTCCTAAGTGAAACCCTCGATCAAAGTGGCTAATTTTATGCTTCTTGCTCTCAAAAATCGCCTAGGAGTGTTTAGGGTTCGTAAATGGTTCAAATGAGGAGAAAATGATATTTATACCCAAACCGTAACCCGACCCAGGCTGTCAAACCCGCCCCGGGTTTTGCTCGGACCCGACCCGGGCTGTGAAACCCGCCCCAGGTTTTGTTACGCATCCAACGTTTTTCAATTCAAGCCCACACGGTCCGGGTTAATCGACCCGACCCGGGTTCCCACTGAACACGCCCCGGGTTGTATAACACGACCCGGTTTGATACTTTTCCATTTTTATTTCACTTTAACTCGACCCGGGTTGCTATACTCGACCCGGTTTTGACCTTTTTAAACATCCAAGTTGTTTCTTTTTACTCTTTTTAGCATCCTACTTTTATTAGATTAGTTTCTAGATATCTTAACTCATGTTTTAACTCATCAAATCTCGTATATATATATATATATATTTAACGTAACTCTATATAAATTAAAGTTAGGTATTACACCATAGATCATATCACACCATATCATTACAGCCAACATAAGCATTTCAAATATTATAAAATGCACAACATATAAGAATCAGCGTCTCAATAACATTGCATGCACTTTTCACATTCGACTCGGGTATTCATCATTCTCTATTTCTCCCGTGCCTTTGTCCCATTTCACACCGCCCAACCTCCTGAGATTTCGGACCTTGGACCCGACCCGAACCAGGTTTTGAACCTAGACCCGAACTGAACCGTACCTAGATTATATCCCATGGATACGATTCTCGGTGCTCTATTTTCCCACTAAATCGGTTCTCGGTTCTTCAATTCTTGGTCCAGTTCGAGACGGGTCCAAAACTAAACACATCCCATAATAACACATTTCCTTGTATAATTGAACCGGAACCCAAATCGGGGTATTCAGTCTGGTACCTGGTTCTTTGTTTCCTACAAAATCAGTTATCGATTCTTCTGTTCTCAGTCTACTTCGGTCTGGGTTTGGACCCGTTCTCATCCCTACCGCCCACGGTTCCAAGCCACTAAGGGTTACCAAGGCCTTAAAGGTATGTTTTTGAGCCACTAAGGCTTACTAATACCATAAAAGTTTCCAGTCTCGGTTCTAAGCCACCAAGGCTTATCGGACCCTCAAAAGCATGATTCCGAGCCACTAAGGTTTACCAATGTTTAAACAACGACAATAGAACATCCAACCACTACTGCACATACCATACAATAGATATACTTCTATACATATCATACATTATTATTCATTAAGCATACATTTCTAATAAACATCTATAGGTGAAATATTTAATACCCAAGAAGCAGGTTTGCATACTTATTGGACTTGTAATAACATGTTGAGGGTGTGTAAGGAGTTTTAGATTAGACAATAGTGTTTTTGGTGAAAGGACCAAAAATGTTAAAATGAAGAACGAACCAAATCTTGGGATTTGAGGTATTAAGGTGTTATGTTGGTGTTTAAATGTCCATATTATGACTTAATATGGTGTTTGGATGCTAAGTTTGAAATTATAGGTCAAAAGGTAGGAAAATTGTGTAAATGTGCAAGAAATCACTTATTAGAGGCATTAGTGTCGCTAACGTCTAAGGGTTAGCGACGCTATACTAAAGTAGGTTGCTATTCTGTGAAATGGAGACAAAACTACAAACCAGACAAAAGTTGAAATTTAGCGACAGTATTGGGGATACTTAGCAACGCTAAGCTTAGTACTTAGTGACGTAAGTACGCGTGACAGCAAACCACTTAAATTCTTTTGACCTAGTCATTTGGGGTTTCAAGGTCATTTTTGGGGCTTAATTCATCAAATTGAAGATGAAATTCAAGGGGTTTTTGCATATAAATCAAGATTAAGGTTAGTGTGTTCTTGTGTATGCATTTACTAAGTTGATTTAGCTAAATTGGTTGATTTTGGTTGATATGCAAGTGGTGAAATGGAAGGGCTATGTTTGTAATCAAATGAGATGATGAATTCCTTGGTGTTTAGAAGTAAAAACAGAGTTTTATGTGCAAAAGCCATGAGAAGTGGCCCTAAAATAAACATGCAAGAACCTAAATTAGTGTAGGTGTTAGTGGAGTTCAAAGCAACAAATAAGGATAGAAATAATGATAGAGATTTGTCCGAATCCTTTACTTTATAGCCTTGTTGATGTTTTTTTAATTGAAAATTTTATAATTCCATGTTAAATCAAAATTGTTATTTTTAGTTGTAGAATTTATTGAATTTCTTAAATCCATAATAGTTTCTTGAAATACCATGTTTTATGGCATGCTTTTCTTTCTTTATGGTAGATTTTATATAATTCTATACTTAATAAAATGAATTCTATTGTGTGTTGCATGGTCTTTTTGGTGGTTTTATGAGATTGTGGACTTGTTATCTCTAATTCGATTGTGCTTTTTTATCTTGTTGATGTTTTTATTTGATTGTTGAGTTATGCGTTTTCTTTGTTTCCTTCATTCAATCATGTCATCTCCCTTACATTCACATATCTTAACTTCTTAAATGTATCTTTTGTATTGTCAAATCATTTTATAGTTTAAGTAATTTATTTACAAAACACGTGGAAAATTCTAACACAAGCACTACTAGAAAATTGGCCTTTAATGACTGACATTGTCGGTCATTAATGGGTATGGATGACACACAAATGTCTGTCATTGAAAATTCAGTTATAAATGAAAGATGACAGACATTTATCTGTCATAAATTTACGACTGACATTTACAATTGAATTTTACGACTTACATTTATAATTTATTTTTACGACATAAATATATAAGTTGTAAATGTAAGTCATAAAAGTAAGCCGTAAATGTATGTCATAATTTAATTTTACGTTTTGCAATATATATATATATATATATATATATATATATATATATATATATATATATATATATATATATATATATATATATATTAAAAATTAAATCACTTTTAATGCTAATAGAAAACTAAATCTCACTATACGAAAACAATTTATTGCATACAATAATGTCATGTCAAATACCAAAAAGTATTTGAAAGTTATCAAAAATATTATTTGTGGATACAAAAAACATCATGTATAAATAAAGTTTGTCACGAAAATACACATTCTTCACGAACATCATCAACTTGTATATTCATCTTTGCCGCCCCAATTGATCAATTCTGCGGAGATCATCAATTTGTATATCCATCCCGTGTAAGCCAATCATTTGTTCCACACATAACCTCTCCAAAAATTTTATGAAATCTATATGTCATCCTGTAATTGATATAAAAATAATGATTTTGTAAGCATACATAATGTATAAAAAAGATGTGTTTATTAATGTATATGGTATTTAACTTGGTTTGCCATTATATGTATTTCAATGTTTTTATATTATTACAAACCTTGAGAAATCTTGAATTATACTATAGTCCTGACCAAATTAATCGATTTAAAATATTTCAAAATATCAATCTCCTCCTAATATTTTTATTGATAGTAGCTATAATCTAAAAATAACGTAAAAAGTATCTCCATTTATTTTACATATAATAATCCACTATTTTTCCGTATTTGAACGATCTAGATAATAATAATAAAAATATTACTTTTACATGTTTAATGTGACTTTTAAAACCTACTTTAAAAGGAAGAAATGGAAGAAAGTATTACAACATTGTGCTACACAATACAATACTACAATCGGAAGAAATGGAAGTAGAATGTTGTAACAGATAAATCAATCAAAGTACAATGCTATTATAGAAGACATATTTTTTATAAGAAGGTTACAGGAACTAGTGACCTTCTGGTGGCGGATAATAGTTTCATTTTAGCGATTATTTTTTTTCTTCCAAAATGTCATATTTCTTTGAAAACCCAATGAATCAGCAAAAATAAATTACGTCGTCATTTTATATTAAAAATAAAAATAATTTGTTTCATTTTGGTAATTTTTTTATGTGCAATGTTGTAATAAGAAGAAATGAAATGACGTTATTCTAAGTCTAATGTGATTTTGTTGATAAAATGGTGAACACTGTTTTCCGTATTTGAACAATCTAGATAATAATAAAAATAATATTATTTTTACATGTTTAAGGTGGCTTTTAAGATGCTTAGAGAACTTAAACATCTTAAACAAAAAAATCATTAACTTTGGATTTAAAATGCATAAGATTGCAATATTTAATATTTTAAAACATAAAAATTAATATTGTTTCTCATTTAGTGCTTTGGAGCTTTTTATCATCAAAAGAAACATAAGGCAACCCCTCGTGGCAATCACTTTCAAAGTTTTGTGCCTCTTCTAATTATTAACGTTAAAGTCTTTGAAATTTCCTTCAAATTCAACATTGATTTCTTAACAACATGCTCAAATTACTAATTAACCTCTTAATCAAGCATGTAAACTGGTGCAAATTTGGGTTTACAATGGATTCCTAATAGGACCTTAAAATAATAACTTCCTAAAAAGAAAATTCTGATGAGATTCCTCATTTAGTTGTCACTATATTTAACCTAAAAACCATAATAAATGAAAAATAGAATGCAAACAAATAATTTGCTGCATCATCATCTACATGCATAAGGCCAACGTAACATTACTAATAACATTAAAGGTAAATACTTTACATTCTATTAATAAACTTTCGTTTGTTTATTTTATTTCAGACTAATCTTCAGACAATGAGTTCCACAAAGGGTATGGTTGGATTGTCCCAGTCACTCATAAAATGAAAGTAGATTGTAATATGTTGCCTTTAACTCTTAGATTAGCAATCTACTATTAGTTATTAGCCTATCAAAGCATCATAATTTCATTTATTTTTTTATTAAGCATTGTACATCAATTTTTGTCTCTTATTACGATACTATAAATTTAAAAATGCATATAATTATATCAATTCACTTCCTTCTGTACTTGAATAATATTACTATATCAGGTAAATTTTCAAAGTACAATGGTGTAAGAGGAACAGAAAGTACAATGCTAAAGTAAACAAACCAACGGAAGACCAAGGCGGTGATGACATACGGTTTGTGTATTCCCAGCAGTTATCACTTTAAGTATATGATGCAAATTATTGAAAAATGTTGTTGCATCAACAACAGGAAAAAGCTTCTCTTTTGTTGAAAAAAGATAACAATTAGACACTCTAATGTTTTTTGGAAAAAAGTACCAACATTACATTAGTCTTACAGTTTTTGGTTGCATAAACATGAATGACTCCATCTTCCATTTCAAAATAATGTTGTACCATAATTAAAATGTCTTGTCAAGACTCAAGAAAACTTAAAAAATGGTTAGAAAGATATAAAAGATGACAACTTACATCAGTTTTTGTTTCGGGGACATAATCAAAAGGATTTGTGTTGCGTTTAGGAGTGCTACGGTTAGAAATGATCTCTTTCTCCCATGGAGCAATGCTTTCCCTCAAAACATAATTGTTTCTCTTGTCAAGGAAAACTTGTAAAGCCTTGTAGACTTGTAGACTTCTGCTTCATCAGGTGATGGTGTCTCCGTAATAATCATGGTGGTAAAATAAAAGAATAAGATAACTGAAAATTCACATAAGAAAGAGAGATGAATAGTAGTAGTAGTACCAGATAGGGTGATTTTAAGGCGGACAAAAGTTTCATGTTCTGGTTCTTTTCTAAGAATATCAGCAGCTACAGGATCTGGTCGTACACCATGTAGGCACCAGATACACTATGTGACCTTATCATGGTATGGGTAATTGTTCACCATTTGCATTAACGCCCTCACACTCAGTCCCTTGTTCATTTCATGTCTAGATAGATTGAAAGGTACCCATATATAGTTTTGTACACGATAAGGACAAAAAACATCAAATTACACCCTCCAATTCACAAAGAGAATAGATGGATCTTGAAGGTTAATGTAATTATCAAAATTGTTTTCAGGCCTTGCGGAGTGAACCACGACGTAGGATGCTAGCCTTACCAAAATTGAGGTGAACACCACCCCTGTGGTGAGAGGTCGTTGCACTTTTGACCTCGCGCGACTTCTGGACGTTGCGCGAGCAAATGAATTTAGTGGTAAGTTGCGTGTACATTACGCATAACTACTTGTACCAAATGTGAGGGGAAGTGAGAGGTAACCATTTACAAGGGTGAGGGGAGGAGTGAGGGGTGCTGATGTGAAAGAGAAAAAGTGAGAGCCCGTTGGTGGGCACACAGGAAGGCCTTAGAACTATCAATTTAAACTAGTTGTAAGGTTCAAATTTACCCTAATTGGCATAAAAAAGTCAAAATGCATAATTTCTTAGAAATTGTCCAACCATAATTTCTTAGAAAATGCCACTTCAGTCTGCTAATTTGTTTCCACAAATCTCATGTTGCTCTTATTGTGTTAAAAGTAGCGTAGATGCCATAGAGAGAATCACAACTCAATTTACACAAGGGTAAATCTAATCGTTTTTCAAATTCATTAGACACATAAGTATAGGTAGCCCCTATTAATATAAATTGGTAGCGGGACAAGAAATATACATGACACAACATCCATATTCTCACTAGCTTCTTCTTTGGTCTTCTAAAATGCTCCACCTCTAGTATTGGTGCTTCCTTCTTCCCACTTCCACCTTCCTTCACTTTCTTCGTTGTGCATTCATGTGCTTTATGTCCCACGCCTTAACACTTGAAACACTTCGATTTTTATAACAAGTGCTAGCAGAGTTTCCTTTGTTCCCACATTTGAAACATACCACCACCTCCTTACTTTTCCCTTCAACTTTAGCTTTCTTTTGATCGATGGTCCCTCTTTCGTGAGTGTCATGGCCATATTTTTTTGTTAGCGAAATGGGGCCTCTCCTTTTCTCGTTCTTCATAAGTCTTCTCAATCTTTCGTGCCTTTCTCATAGCAAGTTTAAGTATAGTTGCCTCAAAGTGAGCCGATAGTTCTAAGGCAATTCCCCCATGAATTGATCCACTTAGTGACCTCATCTAGTGCCAACCTCCTTGCAAAGATCAAAAGTTTTCGGAATTTGGTGTTGTACTTGTTAGTTCTATATGCCCAAGGATGATCATAAAATGATATTACTAATAATATATGATCCTATAGGGTCACACCAACAACAAGTTTGACACCAATTGATCATTTAGAACGTTAAATTTGATTTAACATCAAATGATACTAAACTTGCAATTTAATCTTGTAGGTTATTATTATTTGAGATAAATAATAATAACTACAAAATTAAAGGTTGATTAGTAATTCATATGTGATGAATTAATTAAGTGTAACAATTAAATTGTTTAAATTGTTAAACGATTTAATTGATTTATAAATAAGCCTTTTATTTAATTTAATTGGTAAATTAAATAATATATATATTGTTATATATATATATATATATATATATATATATATATATATATATATATATATATATGTATATATATAATTATACAATTAAGATTGTATATTTAGATGGTTTATTTATATATAAGATTATGGGTTAAATGTTATCCCATTTAAGAAATAAGAAGATGTATTATTTATAAGCTTATAATTATATAAGTTTTATAAATAATAAAACCTACTAGCACTACATTTGATCATCCATAATTTAAGCCATGATGGGAGACATAAAATCATGCATTGAGTTGTTAAACTAGTGGAAGATGCTAGCTTTTGAATATTGAAATCACATGGGTCTTTCCTTTCCAACTAGTGGCATTTGCTTTCTCTTTT
Source organism: Cichorium intybus (assembly GCA_023525715.1). NCBI lineage: Eukaryota > Viridiplantae > Streptophyta > Magnoliopsida > Asterales > Asteraceae > Cichorium > Cichorium intybus. The sequence goes on from CM042010.1 coordinate 9,143,698, forward strand.
TGGTGGGTGATATAGTGCACGACTTTGAGTGGGTTTGTACATCATTTTTCTTGCCTAAAATCAGCCAAAATAACTCTCCTTAAGTGCCTAAGAAAATTGGTTTTTGGTTTCATAAGAAAAGGAGTTATAACTTGCAAGTTGTGGAACTAGCATTCAAGGGTGTTCAAGCTTGTGGTGGATCAACTATAGAGGGATTCTAATTTGATTCCTAGCTATCAAAATCATCCAAACCAAACCCAAGAACAAAGGTTATTATTTTGAACTTAAACTATGTTTGTTCTTCAACTTATCTCTACATGCATGTAGCATGATCCTCTTGAAAATGGAATTTGTGTTCATGATTTTATGCTTCCGTTGCAAACTCTTGTTTTTGAAACTATTACATGAACCTTGATTTCCAACAATTGGTATCAGAGCCATGGCTATATTGCATGTTTAGATAATAAGTTTATTTGGATAAACTTGGTTTTTGGAAGCCATGAATGTTCATCTTCTTAAATGAAAGTTTCATGCATGGCTTCTTTGGCAACATGCAAATATATAATCTATGATTTTATGTAACCAACTATAGTTTATGTATGCATGCATTTGGTTACATAGATGTTGCCTTAGAAAAACAAAGTGTTGATTTTCTTATGATTTTATGTGATAAAATGGTGCATAAACAAGCCAAGGACCATATGATGCATGTTTTGTGTTTGTATTCGATTTGGTTGTAATCTATTATTTTATTCAAATGGTTTGTAATAATAATTAGTTATTTACTTCTTTTATTCATTTTGTAATTGTTAGAATAGTTGTATTTTATTTCATTCACAAAATGTAACAAGAGAAGGAAGTAAGAAAAGATTGCACCCAACAGCAGCACTTTCTGAAGAGCTGTTGTCCAGATTTCAAAAATGTTTTGGAAGTGTTTTATAAATTCATATCTTGGTCATTTGGTGATATACTTGTTGGTAACTCTAATATCTAGTATATACATTAAGTTTCAACAAGTATTAGCATCAATATAGCCAAGAATGAATTGAAAAATGCAACAAAAAACCACAAATTTTTCCTTCCTGCTGCCCCTGGATTTCGCAACTTTTGAGGACCAGAAGAAAAAAATCATATCTCACTTTATGATGTCAAGAAATGGTGGTTCAAGTATCATATGGTGATATAAGAAGCTTGGCAAAATTGTAGCCAAATCGAAGATCATTTGGTTGAGTTTTTGTCACCCTTTTGTCCCTAGGTTTGGACTTGATATTTCATGTGTGGCTCACATGAAATATCAAACTAGTTGGCTTGTGTTTATGCACCCATGCATGCTTGTGATGTTTGAATGTTTTATTATGTTATGTTGTGGATGAAAATAAGATTTTGCATGCTAGACAACCTAGATAATTAAACATAATCATCAAGGAGTTTGTATTTTCAAAAGTTGACATTTAAAACATAAGATGTGATAAAATGGGTTTTATTAAAATGGGTTTTGTTTAAAACCTATTAAGTCAAGTTTTGAAAATGATTAAAACAAGAAATAAAATGGAGATTTTATAAACTCTTACAAACTCCAACCCTAAGTAATAATGGTAATTATTTAGGATTATAAATTGGTTCTAATATATGTGATCAAACTCAAACTTAATATTGGATATTAATTGTAATCTTGACCACAAACAAAGAATCAATAAAATGGAGATTTTATGATTTAGGAACCAATTAACAAAATAAGATTTAAATGGTACCATGTTCATTGGATGCATGCAATCTACATGATACCATATGTTTTTCAAAAATTAGAATTGTAAAACATACAAATCCCTTATGAAATACGAATCTATGCCGTCCTTCTTAAAGACACTCATGTATCACTTGTATTTCCTTACGGGATAAAGGATACCTAACCACTTGGAGTCTTCTTGGGATACAAGAAGTAGTTTTGCAATATTGATGGGATAAAGGACACCTAACCATTAATAGTTGTCAAAACTACACGTCCGTTTAAGTAGGATGGTTCGTTTGAAAATCTCTTGTGATAAAGGTCACCTAAGCATTAGAAATCCAAGGCATAGATAGGATCAAACATGCCAAACTTATAAATGTTATAATGGGATCCCATAACTCTAGAAATTATATTTGGATATAATTGGTAAACCGTTACCTACCTTGTTGATTCGAATAGGCGGGATAAAGGAAACCTAACCACTTATTCGTGATGCAACTTGGATTCTAGACCTTAATTAATTAAAGTTTATGAAACAAGAAAGGGTATTAATTATTAAGGACTTAATATCATAATTTACTAAATAGAACCTTGTTAAAATTTTGTAGATGGCACCAAACAACACACACTCGGCTCCTAACAAAACATCACTACGGTCTCTCCTTGAAGGAGAAAAACTTAACCATACCAACTTCTTGGATTGGCACCGTAGTGTGAGAATTGTTCTCAAACAAGAAAAGAAAGAATATGTTCTCAATGAACCACTTCCAGAAGAGCCCCCTGCCATTCCTAAGCCCACACACGATGCATGGCTTAAAAAGATGGATGATTCCATCGATGCATCATGCCTTATGTTGGCAACCATGATTCCTGACCTTCAGAAGGATTTGGAGAATCATTCAGCATATGACATGATTCATCAACTAAAGGAAATGTTCCAACAACTTGCAAGAACGGAAAGGTTTGAAACTGTTCGGGCTTTCCATGCTTGCAAGATGGAGGATGGGCAGTCGGTAAGTTCTTATGTGCTCAAAATAAAGAGTCACATTGATCATTTGGCACGTCTTGGAGTTGTGATGCCCGAAGAGCTAGCAACGGATATGATCCTTAACTCCTTGACAAAGTCCTTTGATCCTTTTGTCATGAATTTTAACATGAATGGTTTAAACAAGACTATCCCGGAATTACATGGGATGCTAATTACCGGGGAAAAGAATCTGCCTAAGAAAACCACTCAAGTTCTCATGATCAAGGAAGGTGGAACAAAGAGAACTAGACCAGAACACCCCACCAACTCCAAGGGCAAAGGGAAAGCAAAAGCTTTCAAAGGTAAGGGCAAGAAAGTTGTCCAACCTTCCCATCCGCCCAAGAAGAAGGCAAAGGTTGCCAAAGAAGACACATGCTTTGAATGTGGCAAAGCTGGGCATTGGAAGAGAAATTGCCCTACGTATCTTGCGGAGTTGAAGAAGAAGAAGGCCGGTGAAGGCACTTCAGGTATCTATGTGATAGATCTAGAACTTTATAATTTATCTCCTAACACATGGGTATTTGATACTGGTTGTGGAACTCACATATGTAATATGTTGCAGGGGTTCAAAAGGAGTAGGCAACTGAAGGCAAATGAGGTAGTACTTCGGGTTGGAAACAATGCAAGGGTTGCGGTGGATTCAATTGGAAGTTTTAATTTATTACTACCTAATGGTTTGTGTGTGACATTGTTGAATGTTTACTATGTTCCTAGCTTGACTAGGAATATTATTTCGGTTGCTAAATTAAGACAATGTGGATTTGATCTTTCCTTTAATAATGATGATATTTGTGTTTACAAAAATAATGTATTCTATTTTGAGGCTAGGCCTTTAAATGGAATTTATGAAGTAAACCTTGATGAAAAGACTAACAATGGCTCTTTATACCACACTTTCACCAAGAAACCCAAATTTGATTTGAGTCAAACCTATCTATGGCATTGTCGCCTTGGACATATAAACAAGAATCGCATATCCCAACTTCAAAAAAGTGGACTTTTGAAGGCAAATGAGAATGACTCATTTGATATATGTGAATCTTGTTTACATGGCAAGATGACTAAAGCTCCTTTCTCTGGAACCAATGAGAGAGCAAAGGACTTGTTATGAATCATACATACGGATGTATGTGGTCCTTTCAAGCCAATGACTAGATATGGTGAAAGATATTTCATCACCTTCACTGACGACTTTAGTCGTTTTGGATATGTTTATTTAATTAAACATAAGCATGAGGCGTTTGAAATGTTCAAAACATTTCAAAGTGAAGTGGAAAATCAACTCAACAAAACAATTAAAGTTCTTCGTTCTGATAGAGGAGGTGAGTACTTAAGTACAAACTTTATGAATCATCTTAAGACTTGTGGAATTGTTTCACAACTTACTCCACCTGGAACACCACAACATAATGGTGTGTCTGAGAGGCGGAACCGAACACTATTGGATATGGTTCGATCCATGATGAGTAAAAGTACTCTACCTTTATCATTTTGGGGTTATGCTATACAAACAGCTGCTCGTCTCCTAAACATGGCACCTACTAAGAAGGTAGATAAAACGCCTTATGAGATATGGCATGGAAGGGTTCCATCTTTATCCTATCTAAAAGTATGGGGTTGTGAAGCTTATGTTAGACAAGAAGCTTCAAACAAATTAGAACCCCGTTCAACTAAATGTATCTTTGTAGGGTATCCGAAAGATTGTCTTGGATACTATTTCTACAATCCCATCGAGAATAAGATATTTATTTCTCGAAAAGCTGAATTCCTAGAAAACAAGTTTCTGACGGAAGAGGCTAGTGGGAGGTTTGTGGAACTTGAGGAACTTCAGGAACCACAACCTGATACACAAGAAGTTGAATCTAGCATTCAACAAGAAATTGTTGAACCTGAACAAACGGTTGATCAGGAACAAATTGTAACACAATGTGTTCGCAAATCTGGTAGGGTTCGAATTGAACCAGAAAGGTATGGTTACCTTTTGATGGAAGAGGAATGTTATACGATAGATTCTGATGAACCCGTCAACTATCAGAGTGCAATATCAGATCCTGAATCTGATAAATGGCTTGAGGCCTTGAACACTGAGATGCAATCCATGCACGATAATCAAGTTTGGAACTTGGTTAATCTTCCCACCAATTGTAAGACTGTTGGGAACAAATGGGTTTTCAAGAAGAAAATCGACGTGGATGGAAATGTTCACACTTTTAAGGCTAGACTTGTTGCTAAAGGATACTCACAGACTCATGGTATTGACTATGATGAGACCTTTTCTCCAGTGGCAATGATCAAGTCGATTAGGATACTTTTTGCCATAGCCGCATACTATGATTATGAGATATGGCAAATGGATGTCAAGACCGCTTTCCTTAATGGATACTTATTGGAAGATGTCTATATGGAACAACCTGAAGGTTTTGTCGATCCCAAGCATCCAAACAAAGTGTGCAAGCTTAAAAGATCTATCTATGGATTAAAGCAAGCGTCTCGAACATGGAACATCCGTTTTGATGAAAAGATTACGAGTTTTGGATTCATCAAAAATGAGGATGACTCCTGTGTTTACAAGAAAGCTAGTGGGAGCATTGTCATAATCCTAGTATTGTATGTAGATGACATACTTTTATTTGGAAATGACATCCCAACTTTAAAAGGTGTCAAAGCGTTCCTTGAGAGTTGTTTCTCAATGAAGGATCTAGGGGAAGCTGCTTATGTATTAGGCATAAAGATCTATAGAGATAGATCTAAGAGACTTATTGGTCTTAGCCAAAGTGTATATATTGATAAAATCTTGAAAAGGTTCAAGATGCAAGACTCCAAAAGAGGATTCTTGCCAATGCCTCATGGCACCATCCTAAGCAAGTCTCAGTGCCCAAACTCTAGGACTGAACTTGAAAGGATGAAACATGTCCCATATGCTTCGGCAATTGGGTCCATCATGTATGCCATGTTATGCACTAGGCCCGACGTCTCATGTGCCTTAAGTATGACTAGTAGGTATCAACAGAACCCAGGTGAAGCCCACTGGACTGCTGTAAAGAACATTCTTAAGTACTTGAGAAGAACTAAAGATATGTTCTTAGTTTACGGCGGTTTGGAAGAAAGCTTAAAGGTAAAGGGTTACACTGACGCAAGCTTCCAAACAGATAGGGATGATTCGAAATCTCAATCTGGGTATGTCTTTATTTTAAATGGAGGAGCCGTGTCTTGGAAGAGTTCCAAACAAGAAGTGATTGCACAATCCACTACAGAATCAGAATATGTTGCTGCTTCAGAAGCTGCTCAAGAAGCTGTCTGGATGAGAAAGTTCATAGAAGATCTAGGGGTTGTTCCTTCCATTCGGGACCCTATAGAAATCTTCTGTGACAATCTAGGTGCTATTGCTCAAGCAAAGGAACCTAGATTGCATCAAAAAACCAAACACATTCACCGAAGGTATAACTACATTAGACATGAAGTTAAGAATGGTGAAATAAGTATTCACAAGGTTCATACAGATCAAAATTTGGCAGACCCATTCACGAAACCTTTACCCCAAACTAAGCATGAAAGTCATGCTAAGGGTATAGGACTCCGTTTTTCTAATGAATGGATTTGATTTGTGTTTAATGAATATGAACTTATGTAAACGACAAGAATTATGTAATATATGTGACGTGATGTTTCATTCATAATTATTGTGTTTTATTAGCATGTTTAATCCTTGAATAATTTAGTTATTCTAAACGTCCATAGTCGATCATAGTTGTGGGAGCAATTATGAAGTAAGACTAATATGAATTGGATTGGTTGACTTTTATGGGTAAAAGTAGCAAAAGGTTGCAACCAAATTCATAGGTACTTGTCAGAGAACAAGTATTGGACTTGACCCGTTTCAAGATCACTCCATGGATCATCATCATAAGTGATTCTTGAATAAAGGTATTATCATTGTATCCTTTGACCTGAGATACATATTTGGGACTCAAGTGTAGAGTGTACTATGCTTTGATATGGTTTACTGTTGTTCTTGAAATACAGACAACCATAAAGGCCATACTCATGCATAGTACTAACTATATGAGAGGCGTATGTAGTCAAGACGGGATTTGTTTCTCTTATGTGTTGAGAGTTAGACATCTAAGGCGCCTGTTTGAAAGTTGAACATAAAATGAGAATGATTAAGATCCATGTCTCATGTTCAACAAGATGTCTGTGACAAAGGGATAATTGATAGATAACCTTATACATCAATTAGAGCCTCGTGTTTTCTGAAGAATTGAATGTTGTTGAATGGCACAAAGTCATGTGTTATTGGGGGCAGTGAAATGTTGCTAGACGTTTTCCACTGTCGATATCATTCTATGATGCAACCTTGTGCAAGTGGGAAATTGTTAGTTCTATATGCCCAAGGATGATCATAAAATGATATTACTAATAATATATGATCCTATAGGGTCACACCAACAACAAGTTTGACACCAATTGATCATTTAGAACGTTAAATTTGATTTAACATCAAATGATACTAAACTTGCAATTTAATCTTGTAGGTTATTATTATTTGAGATAAATAATAATAACTACAAAATTAAAGGTTGATTAGTAATTCATATGTGATGAATTAATTAAGTGTAACAATTAAATTGTTTAAATTGTTAAACGATTTAATTGATTTATAAATAAGCCTTTTATTTAATTTAATTGGTAAATTAAATAATATATATATTGTTATATATATATATATATGTATATTTATACAATTAAGATTGTATATTTAGATGGTTTATTTATATATAAGATTATGGGTTAAATGTTATCCCATTTAAGAAATAAGAAGATGTATTATTTATAAGCTTATAATTATATAAGTTTTATAAATAATAAAACCTACTAGCACTACATTTGATCATCTATAATTTAAGCCATGATGGGAGACATAAAAGCATGCATTGAGTTGTTAAACTAGTGGAAGATGCTAGCTTTTGAATATTGAAATCACATGGGTCTTTCCTTTCCAACTAGTGGCATTTGCTTTCTCTTTTTGGTGGGTGATATAGTGCACGACTTTGAGTGGGTTTGTACATCATTTTTCTTGCCTAAAATCAGCCAAAATAACTCTCCTTAAGTGCCTAAGAAAATTGGTTTTTGGTTTCATAAGAAAAGGAGTTATAACTTGCAAGTTGTGGAACTAGCATTCAAGGGTGTTCAAGCTTGTGGTGGATCAACTATAGAGGGATTCTAATTTGATTCCTAGCTATCAAAATCATCCAAACCAAACCCAAGAACAAAGGTTATTATTTTGAACTTAAACTATGTTTGTTCTTCAACTTATCTCTACATGCATGTAGCATGATCCTCTTGAAAATGGAATTTGTGTTCATGATTTTATGCTTCCGTTGCAAACTCTTGTTTTTGAAACTATTACATGAACCTTGATTTCCAACAGTACTCCATTATAGTCATATTTTCTTTCTTCAAATCAATGAATTCTCTCTCAAGGCCATGGACCTATTCTTTAGCGTAGAACCTCTCCTTCATTTACTCCAAAAAGCCATCCCAAGTTAGCCTCTCCAACTCGGAGGCCTTCATCAACCCCTTAGTTTCGAACCACCGTTTAAGTGTCGTGTCTTTGAGAGTAGTGATAGCAAAGTTCACCCGTTGGTGTCTATATTGACATGCATAAAAGGCCATTCAATCTCAATGACCCAATTGCGAAGCACCACGATCTAGTGCTCACTTGTAGCTTGGTGGCTTACAATAGTTGAAATATTTGAAGTTGCACCTCTTTTTTGGTGCCTAGCCTCTTGCAAAGTTTGATTGCTTAGAGGTCCTTGTTGCATACTGTCACGTGAACTGCTTGTTTTGTCCCCCCCCCCCCCCCCGAGGCAGTGACATCACCAAATATGATATTCATTTATTCCCTCAAGCGAGCCTCTTGCATTTCAAGTAACTCTTTCACCTTGCCCACCACTTTATCTTCATGTCTTGCCATCAAGTCAACCATCATTTTCTCAATTCATGCTACGGAGGTGGGTTTCTGAGATTGGGCATCAGCACCGCTCCCACCCATTGAACATCAACCGACGAAGATTTTCTATAAGTGCTAACCATTTTGTGAAAAATGCATATTAAATTCTGAAAATATCCAAAATACTTAGTGTAAGCACACATATTAATATCATACTTGACTTTCAATCCTTATTAATACTCACGAGCACCCTAAGTTTAAGTCTAAGCACTAATCCTAGCACCTAGTTCACTTAAACTGATGCTCTGATACCAAATTGTGACACCCCTCGCTAGGATTATAAATATAAAACATTAAAAGTTCAACCATCAACCATGATTATAGTAGTCATCATTTATGGAAATTTAGTTCCCAACACATCAAAATGGAGTAATTAAAATCTTTGTAATGAGGAGGTATCAAAATAAGGAAACAAGCCATAGTTGAAGTGGCCACACATCTTATGGTATTCTAAACATCCCCGCTTATAAGAAGACACCCTCCAAAAACATCAACCTGAGTACATGTCAAAATAAGTTAGGCATTGAATATGCTTGGTGAGCTTACCCGAGGTTGACCATTTGGAGTGGGCGATGTCACTCAAGTAAAACCTCCCAAAACAATTTGAAAACACTTTAAATGTTTAAGATAAGTCATAACAATTTTAACTCTTCACAAATACCAAAATGTAAGACGAATAGTTATGAATGAAGTGCAATGAAATATGAAACTATCCTTAATCCCAAGTCAATCTCATATAAGTCTCATCTCACTCGATGGTTAACCTTTGGGTTCTCGAGTGAATAACACGAAGCATATAACCCAATTACTCAAAAGGAACAAACTAGGACCTAGTAACCATCACAATAGTCCACATGAGGGTTAGATACTCTCTCATGCAATATTCCCTACATCCAGAATACGCCACCCTACATTCGAGAAGGCTTTTAGTCAAATTAGGCGACTATGGCCTAAAATCCCTACATCTGGGAAGTCTTTATCAAAGTTCTCTTTGTGTGTACCCAGGTCTCCCAGTCACACCCATCCTACATGATATGCACAAATAGGATGTCAAAACAGTTTTCAAAAGTATAGTACCCTTAAAAATAAACTTCAACTTTAAAACATTTTCATGCTATGCACAAATAATACATATATAGACACATTGCACATATATTGAATACATGAAAAATAGTTAACAACACAAACAACTAAGTAATAATAGTAGGGACGTGTATTCCTAGTAAACTCACCTCTTACTAGCAACTAGAAGCTTGATGCTTGGTCCTTCTTCACAAATGTTCCAACTACTCCTCTCCTGTATAAAATAAAAGAGAATCATCATTCTAAATCCCATTATGGTATTTTAGTTTCACAAGATAAGGTAAATCTTAGGTTAAACATTCCCCAAGAGTTGGCATAAACACGAGAATCCAAAGTCCAAACTATAAGACCCATTGCATGATAACTAAGGAAAGTGGGTCTGCACAAGGGCACGTGTCGCGTGGCCCAAGGAACCATGCCCACTGGGGTCGCATGGGACATCAGGAGCTTTTTCCAAATTTTCCCGTTTGTGCAGGCTGCGCCAAACTTGAATTGGGCCTCATGCAAGTCGTGCAAAATACGTTGTAAGCCCGATTTGTAGTCCTTTTTTCCCCCTTTTAACCCAAACTAAGTTTCACTTCATTCCAACTCTTATCATACATGAAAACACATGTTCTAAGACTAATTTGCATTGTTCCATCACCCTTCCCAAGTGTTCATGACTTAATCCATTGAGAACTTATTATTTCAAGTTCTTATTACTTTTCAAGACAAGTAGGAATCAACACCATCACGACAGTAACATTTGATCCACTCATCTTAACTTGTTTCCATTGGTCATCATCAAGTTAATCATCCCATAACATTCATAATTCCATTACATGGGTTTCCACTATATAATGCCCAGTTCCATTCAATCAATTGACGACTAGAAGTAGAGATTCCTTCTTCCATTACTTAGAATCATCAGGACCACTTCAAAATTACCTTAACATACACAATAGCGTGTAATTGATCCATAAATTTCAAGTTTCCACATAGATTCAACTTTTACCCAATTTCTAGGGTTTATATGGATCAATTCCAATGATTTACAACCATCCATGCAGTGGATAGGAATCAGCCATTGTGTAAACTTACACGTTAAACCATTGGGATCATAAAAATCATCTCCCCGAATACCAGAATTCGAATTCAACCTAAGAACAACACCCAAAGGTGGGTTTAAACTAGAAAACTAAGTTTCTTACCTCAATACTTCAAGATCTTGGTGGAACCAACTTGGAGCTTAATCAATTGAACTATGTCTTCACCCAATTCATTGAAAATTGCCTAGGGGCTCTCATTCTCTCTTCAAAATCGCTTGTGAGGGAAGAAATGGGGTTTTTCCCAACATGAAGCCTCATACTTTTACTATATTGCAATTTGGCCCCTCTTCCCAACTTAAATTTTCCAACAATCTGCATATGGGTCCTTCCCACCACATGATTCTCCCATAATTGCATACAAATCTCTTCGAGAATTTATAGGGCTAGAATTTCCCTTTTTGCCCCCACAAGATAGTAATAATTACTAAAGGTCTTAATAAAGAAAAATTGTTATTTATTTATTATTATTATTATTGTTATTATTATTATTATTATTATAAATTTTTGTCCTATATTAAGGATGCTACATGAAACCACCATTTCAGAAATAGAAACTAACAATTAAGTTATATCCATAAAATTCACCATGAATTACTATTTAACCTAATAAAATTGAAACAACCTTTCCATTAGAGGTGCATAAAAACGGTTTGAATATTGAAATCAGTTTTAAGATCAGATTGATTTTGAAACTGGTTTGATAGAAACCATTGCGGTTTGGAGCCAACCCGTCAGTTTATACTGGTTTGAGGATTTTACTATTAGAGTTGATTTGGGTGATACCGGTTTGGAGATTTTACGATTGGAGTTGATTTGAATGATACCGGTTTGAAAAACCATGTTAAAAACCAGTTTTCAAATCTATAAAACCCAATTTTCTTACCATAAAAATGTTGTTTTCATCTATTATTTATTCAATTTATTGTTAATACAAGGTTTCGAAGGCTTCTGAATACCGGTTTTCACCCGTTGTATTTATTTCGAAAACCTGAGAAACACTATGTTTAAAAAAATACTGTTTTTGACCCATAAACAACCCAAATGTCTGAAAAAACACCTACAATATGACAAAGTCAGGGCTTTGTTTATTGGCCCATTTCAGATCATACATAAAATTTTTGTTAACCTCATGCAAAATCAAATTCGATAAAAGAAAAAGAAAAAAAACAGGTTTTTTCAAACCGGTTTTGGATCGTCGTAACCGGTTCTTCTGCTTTGAGTATTTTCAATCGGAAACTAGTTTGGATCCAATCCGGTTCTCTGGCGAGTTGCAAGCCCGTCCATTATTCCATTTTAGAATATCAGCGCTGGAGAAAGCTGGCCCAAAAGGAATTGGAAAGGGCCCAAAGGAATCGAGACCAAGCGGGCGGGTCACCCGACAGGCGACAGGAGTCGGAACGATGCCCGTGATTTCCATAAGTCAATTGATTCTCCGGCGCCTCTCCATCGTCAACAACCTATTCCGCCATGGCTACGAGGAAGCTATCGGTATCGAAGCTTCTCCGCTGCCGCTATCACACTCTTCGTATAATCCCTTCTTCAATTTCCTCATCATCTAATCTTAGTTCCCCTTCTTCTTCGATCGAACCCCAGCGTTTCTCTAATTCATTCAATCGGTATTTAGCTATACACGACTTCTATAGACACGGTGACGGTGGTGGATTTTGTAGACCGTACAAGTTCTCATTAGCATCATCATCTTATCGTTCCTTTTCGACTGATAGAGAAAAAACAACTGATGGTCCTGCAAGTGAAGAGCAATTGGGCCCAGGATATTTTGATTACAACTATGGTGGTGGAGGTGATTGGGGAATTGCCGGTGAGGTTACGAATGCAGCTGACAGTGGCGAGGAAGCGTTTCTTCCAGTTCGTTGCTTGGTTTGGTTTCTGGATAAAGTTCATGATCTCACTGGCATGCCTTGGTAAGCTTAAATTATTTTTATATAGTCAACCAGAAAAATTAAATGTACTTTGACTAATGACTTTACTTCTAGATTGCAAAATTAGTATGCTTTTCCCCAGAAAAATGGCATAAGTGTTGTTAGTTATGATACTAATTTGCTTCATGGAGTCACTTAATGAGGATCAAATCAACATTCATCTCCAACAAAAGCAAAATGGCGACTCTACTCAAAATTTAAACACTTGATAATGAAGATGGCATCTGAAGTGGTGAAGCTAGGGGTATCCACATGGATGCCCACCAATGAAATTTTATTAAGTTTTGTAATGTAAATACAACAATGCATATCTTGTTAGAGTCAATCTCCTGCTTTATTTAGGTAAAATGACCCTGTCTTTCTTTTAATTGTGACTATTTCTTCAGGTGGATGGTTATCATCATCTCCACACTAGCTCTGAGAGTTGCCATACTTCCCGTGCTTCTTGTGCAACTCCAGAAGTTGAAGCTTAACGCAGAATTGGCACCAAAATGTCAGTATCCATTCACTGCTCTTAAATGTGGTACTTTAGATAGATACTGTGCATGTTCACAAGAATTAGTAGCAACAAATTATACATTCGATACTAACTGCTTATGGCATGGTTGTGTTGTCACTACACCATTTAATGGTCTCAAGATGGTTGATATCAAGGCTGCACATGTTTCACTAGATGTCCAACCAAAAGAGAACATTGATCTTTTGATTATTCTACATATAGAACAGATTAATGCTTTTTATATCATTTGGAAGAATTGGCATTGTGTAAAAGAGATTGGCTATTCAGCTTACACATGTTGTTTTGACTTTGTTATGTTTCTTAAAGTGCCTCCCCCGTTACCACCACCTTTCTCAGGAAAGAGTTGGATAAAGCAGTACAAACTATTTCGGGAGAAAAGGAAAGAACTTGGCTGCCCTTCATTTTTATGGATCTTAGCATATCCCTCTGTTCAGGTTAATCATTCGCAAACCTTCCATTGACATTAAATATTCTTTATTTATCAAGTGTTTAGTAATTTCGATACAATTATCACGTGTTAGTTTCTCATTTGATTTTTATTTTCAGATTCCTTGCTTTCTCTTGGGGACAACAAGTGTCCGACAGATGGCACTGGATCATCATTCGGGCTTCGAAACTGTAAGGAAACATATAAACAAAGAAATATTCATTAATGCATATATTGGAAGCTATTTAGTCAATCTTGGTTGCCAACATCTTTTATTTGTTTGAACAGAGTTAGCTTAAAAATAATTTTTCATTGATGATTTTCTGATGTTGTGTATTCTATTCTATATCAAACTCGTTTCAGGGAGGTACTCTTTGGTTCCAGAATTTGACTGAATTGTCCCATGGTGCTCATGGTGCTTCAGGCTACATTTTTCCCCTGTTGTTAGCTTCACTGCATCTTGTCAATGTTAAGGTAATTCCCTTCACATTTTTTTATTATTGATGGATATAAATTTCCGCAAGTTGTAAAATTCATATTACTCTTTCATTGAGAAAGCGTAAGGTATTGAGTAAATTGAGATTTTCATACATAGAAGACAATTATGAAGAGCCTCACTTGTCTATTAATCTAGCTGAATTATTGCCCTCTTTATGTGAGTATTGCTTCTATAGAGGCTATGTAGTATTATCTGAATCAAGTTTATTTATTTTATTTTCTATGTTACTGAAATAATTCATCATTTGTATCAAGTAGGTTTCATTTGGGAAGTCTTCTCTGACAATGCTCCCGAATATATTTGGTGTTTTAGCAAAGGTGAGTGAAATAATCCATATACCGAAGGAATTGGAATTCACGATTCCATTCCATAGCGTGTTTGGTTGCCAAATGGACAGAGTTCAACTCTGTTGGAATCCCTCAAATTTCATTTTTGATGGATTTCACTATTACCTTCTTTTTTTTTTTTTTTATCAAAAGACCAGAATACCGTCATTACATATCTTGGATTAAAAAAAAAACAAAACATTCAGTATAATATATATACAATAAACAAAAAATATTGAAGCATAAGTAAAAATTTAAAAATTATTAAATTTTTGTTGTAATTATTTCGGTCTTCTGCCAACCAAACACGTGACAGCCAAGTTATGATTCATTCAAATTCCAATTCCTTTTAACAGATTCCATTTCTTCCAAAAACATTCTTCAAACGTTTAGCCTTTTAAATGTCTTACAAATAATCAGTTTATCTCATGCTGACATTCTGTATTAACTTATACTTGTTTAAGTATTCAAGATATGTATTGTAACATCTCTGGCTTTTTGTTGCAGTATTACAGGTTCTACTTGCAGTGTCTCACAATTCCTATATTTTTTGTTGGATTTTATCTTCCTCAGGTAATTTTACTTCTCATATATTGCAACTAACATACTTGCAGTTTATATCATCTAAATCTTAACTACATGACAGGAAAATCCCTAGTTTTCTTCTTGTTGTTATTGACTAATTTACCCTTGAATATCCATTAATAATATAATGTCAGTTAGTAATTGCGTAATGATTAAAGAAATATCTGATTTTATAATGCTTTTGCAGGGCAGTTTGCTATACTGGGCAGCTAGCAGCTCCCTAACCCTTGTTCAGGTTGGTTTTAGCTTTCTAAGGCAGTGTTTGGGATGATGAAATCATAGAAGGAATGGAATGGCTCATTCCATCAGACCAGAAAAAAACCTCTCTGTTTTGTCTGATGGAATGGAATGGATGATTTTGAAGGAGTGTAATTTTTCCTATTTTAGTTAGTTCCCATTCCTAAGCCATGGGTATCATTTTCCATTCCATCATAGAATGGAATGAAAAATTGCAACATAACCCATTATTATTATTCATGTAAGTTTTAATAACACAAATCCTTTTTCTTTTAACGTACAATTTAAATTGTATTACAATTTTGTTTCCTTAAATAACTAGAAAACATATTATTGATTAAAATATTAATTGGGTTTAATGAACTATTATTATATTTAATATTTTATGATACCACTGATTATAATCAAATAATGTATGGAGTAGAGTTACAAATCCACATTGTATTTACATATAATATAAAGAATTCATATGGAAATTCATTTGATTCCTAATGGCTAATCAATTTGGCAGCAATTAGCTTTGAAGCATCCACATGTTCGTGAGAAATTAGGATTACCTGAAAAATTAGCTCCAGTGAAATCAGAAAACTCTCGTGAAATGGATGGATTAGAAGCCACATTTACTGTCCCTTTGGTTAAAAAACCTATTCAAGAATTATCACTTCTAGAACTTTTTAATGTGAGTGATCTTTTTTATTTTAGGCTTCTTTCTTTTCTTGATTTTAGTATCAATTTGTTCTCATTTTTTCATATTGATTGTTGGGTTATATAGCTTTCTATCAAACACCTATCAAAGGGGGAAAAAGATAGAGCAGTTGCACTTCTAAGGTAATCTGTTGCAATTTTCATACTAGTTTAAGTAATTTTAAGGGTTAAATGCAAGAAATTACAATGTATTTTCATTAGTTTGCTTGTATAGCATCCTATTTTAATTTTTTCCTATTACGATATTGTATTTTTAAATTATACCCTAGTTATAGCAATGTCTTTTCGAAGTATGATGTTCCATTAAGAAAAATATTGAATATACAATGATACTGAAATGGGTAGATTTTTCATTTCCCAAACTATAGCAATGTCATCCAAATAAAAAGCAATTATTATTGCTATAATTGGGTAGACTTTTAAAGTATAATGTCCTAATAAGAAATAAAAAAAGTTGAAAGTACGATGCTATATTTGGGTAGAATTTTCATGTACCTGGTTAGAGCAATTCTGATTGCTATAATTGGGTACATTTTTTGAAGTATAATGTCCTAACAAGATAAAAATGGAAAGTACATTGCCATAACTGGGTAAGATTATTCATCCACCCAAAATTATAGCAATGTCACTGAAATACTATTGGGTAGATTTCTCAAAGTATAATGTCCGAATAAGAAACAAAAAATTAAAGTACAACGCTATAATTAGGTAGATTTTTTAAAGTACAGCGACCTAATAAGAAAATAGTTGGAATTACAATGTTTAGATAGAACGAAATAAAAATGGGATGCAATAAATAAAAAGTATATTGCTTTTTTGCATTTAGTTTTACTTTTTATATAAACTCCTTTTCTCAAGCACATTAATTACAGACTAGCACTTGAAAAGGACCCTGAGTATGTGAGAGCATTGATCGTTATGGGGCAGATATTGCTGAAAGATGAAAAATTAGTTGAAGCTACTGAATATCTGGAACGCGCTATGACCAAAGTATTGATTTTTCAAGTTTCATAAATTAAGTTTCCATCATATTTAATAAAAGTATTAATCTGTTTTGGCAGCTTCTTCTTGTGGGCCATCCAACAGAAGTCGAAGAGATTGATCATATGATTCTAGCATGTACATGGTTAGGTGTGGCCCTTGCAAAACAGGTGAACCATTTTTTTTAAAATTTTTTACACCAGTTTGGTATTTCTAGAATTGAGAGGTGGTCAGAAGTGGTTTAAATGAATAACTCTAGAATTTATTTTAAGGTTCAAATGCAATAAATAGCAACGTACTTTCATTGATTTGTGTATTATAGCATCCTGCTTTCATTTCTTCCTATTACAACATTGTACTCTGAAAAATCTACCCAATTATGACAATGTCATTGAAATACAAAGTAATATCCACTGCTATAATTGGATTGAATTTTCAAATTAAGAAAAAAAAACTGAAAGTACATTGCTATAATTAGGTACATTTTTTAAAGTACAGGGCGTTGATAAGAAAAAAATTCAAGAGTATGATGTTGTAATAAAAAAGAAATTGAAGTAGGATGCTGTAATAAACAAAAGAAAAAGTATGTTGCTATTTCCTGCATTAAATAAAAGAGAAAAAATAAATGTAAGTAAATTGCTATTTATTGCTTGTTAAGATTTGTGTTGTTGGGCAGGGTAAAGTTGTAGAAGGAATTGTACACCTGGAAAGAATAGCAAATATGAAAGAGCCAGAGGACCCCAAGAGCAAAACTCATTATTGTGATGGCTTATTTATGCTTTCAAGGTAAGGACAAAAATGTTAAAAATTTACACCTCTGTCCAAAATAAATGCAAAATTTTCTTTTTAAAAAGGATTTTAGGATTCTCAATAATACTGACATTTGAAATGGAAATTTTCAGTTCTTTGGCAAGCATAGGGCGTGATGACGAGGCAGCAAAGTATTTGCGGATTTTAACAACTCATGATCCAGCTTATGGTAAATACTTGAAAGAGGTTGAAAGTGAAAACAACAATTTTGCAGACGATCTTGTGAATAGCAGGAGAAAAGATTACTGACCATATTTTTACCAAAGATTTTTTGTTTTTTTACAAAGGTATGCAAAGTTTAAATTATCACATTGCCCCTTTAGAGTGAGTTGTATGTTGAGATGTAATAAATTAAAAACAACAATGATACGTCATGTAATAGATCACACTCCTCATTTTTTATTTATGAGATGAAAAAGAAATGATAAACAATAATACATTTTCCTCGTATGCAAGGTTAATATAAATGTTATAATTGTTAACAATCTTGTTTATGATTCTAGACGTTGTCTAAGTTGAGACAATTAAGTGATCATAAATGCATTGTGTTGGGATTTTAGTGTCTCCTGATCATTTTTGTGTATTGGAATTTATAAACTGATCCAGACTCTGATATAATACAAGTCAGGTGGTGTGGAGTGCACATTTGTATAAGGTAAGTTTGATCCAAAAGGATAGAACTGCGTGGTAAAGAGGAGAGCTTATAAAGATTATATTAATATGTAAAACTGAAATCAAATAAGTTTAGGTGGAGTTTTGTAACATGTTTCTCTACCCAATACTTGAAAACGACCAAAGCACATGGTTTAAAGTTGCATTGTCTCAAAATAGCATAGAGACCCCACGTATGATGCATTCGAGTGAAGCTGACCGGCGTTCTATATATCAGTGTGTTGGTTGCTTTAATAGAAGGACCAAAGCTGTCTGTCTTGTTTGGGCACTCGTGCTTTTGTTTTGACACTATAATTGCATACGTTTGGGATGATAGTGTTGTGGAAGAATAAGGTGACCAGAGCTTGCCGATTGATCTTTGCTGATGATGCCCTGCTGAATCTTTTCTTTGAACAAGTTTTTATACATATTTTTCCTTTTTGTTCCTAACTTAATATAATAACTTTTAATATGTTTTTATTATGTGTTTATTAAAAATCATCTTTCATATTTGATTAATATTGGAATATATTTATAAATTAATCGGTCAAAAATATTTAATATGGTAAAAATGTATATTAATAAAATCATCTTTCACATAGTTTGTGATTGATACGTCTTTTTTATTTGAGTTGGAAGATGGTTTGTTTTGTTCTTAGAATGGAAAACATATCAATGTTATGTTTGACGAGCCATGACTAGCAGTAGGGATGAGTATGTGCACTGAAAAAACCGACGAACCGAACCGGGACCGAATATACATATTCGGTTCAGTTTTCGGTTTTTAAAAAAAATGCTAATTCGTTTTCGGTCCAATTCAGTTTCAGTCTGGTCCCCCGACTATGTTTACCCTTAACACTACTCTTGATTATGAAAAACTCAACCGAACCGAAAACCGACATAACCGAACCGAACCGGAACCAATATACATCTTCGATTCGGTCTTCGGTTTAAATAATCATAATTCGGTTTCGGTCCAATTCGGTTTTGGTCCGATTCGGTTCGGTTTTCGGACCACGCTTATCCCTAACTAGCTGATAAGCTAGCTTATTTTTTGAACCTTTTATAGTTGTCATGTTTGGCCCGTCAAAAAGTAGCTTATAAGCTAGTTTCTTTTAAAAGCTACTTAAATTAACATTCAAACAAGCTTATTGAGCTTTTTTAAAAATTTCCTAAATATATCATTAATAATTAGAAAAAAAAAACTAATTTTTTCACATACCCTGTTATGGTATTATAATTTTTCAGCCAGCTTATCAACTAGTTTTTACCAAACCACATTTCTTATAAGCTATCGGTCAGCTTTTCAGCTAACAACTAGCTTTAAAGTTATCAGCTAGTCTGTCAAACATACCTCATTGCTCTGACCGAATATGCAAGGATTCCTCTGCTTGGTTATTCACATATTCGCTGACATGGAGAGTTGTAGTGGGATTGCCACTAAGGCTACTCGATATACTCCCAACATCATTGGCATGGAGCTGAGGTAGCATGTACATCGCATCGTGAACACCGCACGTGATGGATGCATGGCGTGAAGGAGCATGGCCTCAGCCACGACTTGTCACACGATTTCAAACCCAAAAATTCGAGAGTTGCCTCTTTAATGTTTTCATTATTTTTGTTATTTCTTTTTCAAAATTAATCTTATAAATACTCTTACGTTTTATAAAACTTTTCATACAAACATTTCACTCTTCTATTCTCATAAACATTCTACACAACATTTGAAAGATGGGATATATGTTGAGTACGCTACATTTGTCAAAACGTACGTATATCCACAAAAGAAAACTATTCAAGGTAGCGCAAGAATCGGCAATGAAGAATGTGGAAGGAATTGGAGTCCTTAAGAAAAATGGCAAATCGTGAAACACCTTACACGAGCATTGGACTGGTAAAAATTAACAATGTAATGTATGTTTGTATCATATTACATAATATGATACTAGAAGGACAGGGTTGGCTATTTGCATGTATAATCTGAACTATACACTTCATATGCATGAACAATTTCTACCATTAATTGTAGCCAACAATACTTCTCAAGCATTATGGAAATATAGAGCAAAGAAACGCACACAATCTTCGCCAAGAGTTGATTAGTCATATATACCATAATTCCACATGCAAAATTTCAACTACGATGAAGAAGACGACGACAACAAAGAGTAACTTTTTGTATTTATTTTTTAACTTTTAAATATTATAAATTAACAAAATTTTTGTATTATTTTTAATCTTATATTTTTATTTTCAATTAATACTACTTTTATTAAGTTATTGAAAAATATGAGTGATATGATAATGTGAAATGGTTAGTCCCCTAGGATAAGTGGTGATGATGTTGTGCTAAGATGGCAACACTTTTGATCTAATGGTGAGGTCAATATACCACATTACCTACCATCATGACAAGAGAAGTAAGCAAGAGAATGACATTAAGTTGTTTCCTCTGCTATCTAGACGCCAATTAAACTTAGGGATGATTCGTACAATGATGTTATTAGACTATTGATATTAGTAAATGGTCTAACGCTTATTCAGTTGTGACATGTTAGCTTTTACAATTAGTTAAGTATGAGTGCAATTTCATCATTGTTTCAAAAGTGGTTTCCACCAACACATCAACAATTACTTTAAATTTTTAACAAATATTGTATTTGTATGAAAATATAAATATTCATTAAAATATTAATATGAATATATAGTTTAATTTTAATTAATAAAATTATTAAATATATAATAATACAATAATAATAAATATTAAATTTAATTTAGTATTTCAAACATTTATATAGTTTAAACATTACAAAATAGATATTGAATTTAACTAAGTAATCAAGAAATATATTTAGAGAAAATGACTAAAATAGCCTAATCTCTTAGGGGTTTTCCTCAAAATAACCAAAAAATCGGACTATGCCACGAAATAACCAACGAAAACGCAGTCGCAGCCAAGGGCTGCGTTTTCCTCCCGACGGCTGCGTTTTCCTCTCCCTCATCGGCGGCTGCGTTTTCCTCTCCTTCCCCTGCGTTTTCCTCCGTTTTCCTCCCACATGTTCTTGAGGTTCTTGGTGGCTGATGAGTTTAATTGTAATTTTTGTCCAACTTTGAACATTCGTCATTTGTTCATACGAACTCGGATTGAATTGAAGTTTTTTTTAACGTGAAGTGTATCAATAGATGTGTTCACAGACATGATTAACAAAAATTTTTGATGGCGGAAAGTGTTAATTTTGAAGCTCTAAACAAGGTTGTCGGTAAAGTTTATTAATTATTTGTCCAACTTCGTACCCTCGTTGTTTGTTCATATGAACTCCGATTTAGTTGATTTTTTTTTAACGAGAAGTGTATTACTAGATGTGTTCACAAACATGATTAACCAAATTATTTAATGTCGGAAAGATTTACTTTTGAAGGTCTAAAGAAGGTTGTCGGTAATGTTTATATAGTAATATTTAGTACTGATATTAAACAAAAACAAAGACAAATATTATAAAAGCATATCCTAATCAAAAGGTTACATGATAATAGAAACATACGCAATAGGTCTAATTACTATCACATAAATCTGGGAAATCAAGAGGATATTTTTTTTCTCTGCAATCACCCAATTGTTTTTCCTTTTCATTTCTTTTACCTTAATTTGCAGCTCCAGCTCGCCCTGTTCAACAGCCTCCTTTTGATTTTGCACCCATATAGTTGCTTGTTTGATATCTTGTTGTGTCTTTTTGACCCATTTTATTTTTTTGACAACCTCTTCCTGCATTTGATCCAACTGTTTTTTTTTGCTGCCTAATATATTTGTTTTGAGATTCAATCTCCTCTTCTTTCTGTATAACTAGTTTTCTAAGGTCTTCAGGCATGAGCCAAGGTTTTCCTTGTCGGTTTGAGGATGAAGCAGACATATTTGGGCTACGATATTTTCGTTGAGTAATAATGGTTTGGTGTGAAGAATGTTAAGGTGAAATAAGGTGTATATATAGAACATTTAGGATGGGTTGGTAGGTTGGAAATAATAATACAGGGGAGGGGTTGATGTGACCATTAAATATAAAGATATATAGAGTACTGAGATACATGAAGTGATACAAACAATAAGTACTGAGATACAAACAATAAACGACAAATGAGTACTGAGACCCTAAAGACCAACCTTGAAATAGAAATAATTAATACCTACGAAATCCATATTTAAGAAAATATATTTGATAATACAAAATAGAAAAACTAATCTTTAATCTGCCACTCAGGAAACTCATATGGATAGTTTTTTTTCATATTAGCTACCCAAAACTTTTTTTCAGTAATTTCTTAACCAAGTGACAATACATTATCCATCTCTCGATCAATGTTTGCTTTGGTTGACTTAATCCATTTCTCAGCTTCTATTGCTTCTTGT